>PCFV01000641.1:0-18638 GCA_002812785.1 Phytophthora litchii | reverse complement strand
TCTGAGTACAAGTTGTCCATATCAACCGCAACAACACATAAGCCGAATAGTGTTCAATGAAGTGACCATATCTCAGGACAAGTAGGATGAAAGCTAGTGACGTGTGTGTACATGCACTCCTTCGGCCACTTCAGCTGACTAGGGTGACCTATGTCAGGCCTCGGATATCCACCGTAACAGTGCTTGTCGTTGTGTCCAAGATATCACATTGTGCATCACAGGCTGTGATTCATCGCATTGGTGCTCCACTGTCGATACAGACTTTGTGCTGGCAATTTCGTTCAAATGAATGTGCCGAATGCCAGCTGCGACGGACTACGGATCCGCCATCGGTAGCACGAGTGCAACAAATACAACCTTCGCACAGCAAAACGGGAAGGTATCATTACAATAACAATTGTTTCCTTGTGTGATGTGGTCCGCTGAATCAAAGCGAACGATTGCGGCTCCCAACATATCGCGCCGCATCTACGCCTTTGTGATTTACTCTCGCAGCGCAGCCATCGCCGTGGAAATCTTGAATAACTTGCCCGGAAATTCAGGCAAGAACATTCGTAGAGGACGTCTTGCACCGCTTTGACGTGTGAATCTAGTCGTAAGATGCAAATGCAGGTCTTCACACGAAAACGGCGTCTTGCTGTCCGTTTTCCTCTGAAGAATTGTCTCCACTACTAGACCTTCACGCGCGACTTGCATAGGTAGTAACCCGTTCGGTTTTAACGCCGTACAGTATGATGCTGTACCACGCTCTTGGGTCAAAGTCATGGGCCAAAGTCTCAATTCAAGTGCACGTGATCCCAGAAAATGCCATTGATGCCGGATTTCTCCTCACTGGTATCGGTCCGAGGTGATTTCTACTTGACTTTGCGGTCTTTGTTCTCCGAAGTGTACCCGTCGGTCGTAGCCGAATGCTATCATTTGCCCCATCGACAGACAGTCGAGCTCACGAATGAAAATTTGGCCAGGTGTGGCGTAGCCTTGCAGGGTCAAGGTCAAGCATAATTTACTCGTACTCGAACAATGCATTTCGCAGCCACAGGAAGTGTAGGATCCGATATGTAGCCGCGACAATGTCTTCCAATGATCGTTAGAACCAATCTGTCACGTGAAATGCAAGCGTCGAGGACATCTCGCTAGTCATTCTGCAATTTGCACTCTTCCACCAACACTGGGCTTGACAGTCACATCACTTCCAGTACAAACCTTCATCATCTTCACTATGGGCTTCGGTTGCTTCTCCTTCGCCATGTTACTGAGTTTTGCTGCTTTTACTGCGGCTGACAACTCCACCGTCACGTACGACTGGAGGGTGACCTACGTCTCGGCTGCATGTGACGGAGTTTCATTGACCGAGTACGGCATCAATGACGATGTTGGTACTGCTGCTCTCATTGAGCTTGAGCTTGGCCAAACGGTGCAAGTCACCGTCACCAACGAATTGGACGAACCGACTTGCCTGCATTGGCACGGTTTGCAGCAATTGGGTACTCAAGAAATGGACGGAACCTCGGACGTGACCCAATGCGGTATCGCTCCTGGAGGCTCCGCTATCTACACGTTCACACCCGAGAGAGCTGGTACCTTTTGGTGGCACAGTCACCACTCGACGCAGTATGCCTACGGACTTCGAGGACCGTTGATTGTCCACGCCCCAGAGGATGAAAAACAGTCATGGGAGAAAGAGATTGCTGCGGAATATACCCTACAGATAGCCGATCTGTACCATGCATTGCCTGGCATCGTACCGATGTGGGACAGTGTTGTCATCAATAGTCTTGGTCGCTACAACTGCGCTGCCGCGGCATCCCACGGCTACTTGGAGTGTAACACGGATCAACCACTCTCACGGTTCAAGTTTGAAGCAGGTAGTAAATATCGCCTGCGTCTTATCAACACGGGTGCGCTCGCTCCGTTTGAATTTAGTATTGATGGACATGAATTCTCGGTCGTTGCAGCCGATGGTGAATATCTTCAACCATCCGATGAGATCACGACACTCCGCATCAATTCTGGTCAGCGCTATGACATTGTTGTCGAGGCTAAAGCCGCTTCTAGTAGTGCAATTGGTTCGTTCTGGATTCGAGCTACAGCCCTGTACGGATTGCCGTGGACTGCTGGTACAGCAGCTATAGCTGGCGATGGGTTTAACTACGAGGGATTAGCTGTCGTTTACTACGAAGACGACGATGTCGAGCCCACTTCATTAGATTGGACGGAGACAACAACCATCGAGGAGTATGACTTCACTCCACTCGAGATTTCGGTTTTACCAACAGTTCCTTCGGATCGCCCGATCCTCGAGTTCGACTTTCGTCTCGGCCTGGGGTACTTCTCTATTGACGGAGCGGATTATCTTCACTTTACCGCTCCAGAGGAGCCACCACTCTTTACCATCGCTGCCGGATTGAAAACAGAAGAACTACCTGCAACGGCACTTGCACGCAAAATTGAATACGGGAAGCATGTTGAAGTGGTTTTGGTGAACGATATGAACGAGCAGCATCCTTTCCACATGCACACGCACGCACCTTGGGTGGTTGGAAGCGGAACGGCATCTCTCGCCGACATCCATGCTAGAAACCTCAAATTGAAGCTAGAAGGTGCCATGAAGCGCGATGTGTACACAGTTCCCCCTTGTGACACCGACGACAGCGGTGCATGCACAAACCACGGCTACGTTGTACTGCGCTTCACCGCCGACAATCCTGGTGTCTGGATTATCCACTGCCACATTGATTGGCACCTGGACGCTGGGCTGGCAATGATTTTGGTTGAGGGTGAAGATGAACTCCAAGCTGCAGGTGTAAGTGCATTTGCCAACAGCATTCTTAGTGTCTGCGGCACCGAGTTTACCAACTCGACTTCTTCGAACTCCACCGCATAACTGCGGTGATATGACTTGAACTCTACCCTTCGTCCTGATGGGTAGCCTGAATAGCATCGCAATCATAGCGAATCAAACACTTGTGAATAAAGTACAAAACGTGTAGTCCTCTCTTCGTTCGTTCATGAGTTGAGTGAATTAATTTCAATAGCTTTCACGTTGAAGGTGTCAATATTCTCTTCTCGCATGTTTCGTTGCGGTAGACGAGATCGACCAGGATATTGTTCCGGTATCTCGACAACCAAACTCACTCGCACTTTTGGAAACATGGTTGGTTCGTTTGGAACATGGAATGACTCAGCAAAGCGAGGGCATGGAAAACACACACTAGTTGACACACTTTCTGTAGTTTGGCTGATCGGTTCTGCCAGATTCGCGGAAGTGAAAGCCACCCGAGTCAGAACCTCGGTGAAAAAATGACGTTGTGGTGGAGGGTTGGTCTGGTCTGGCTTAGGTCGATCATCATTGTCATTGCTCATCTTCACAATGCGAGGACGCACATGCCACTCGTATATGTTTGTTTCAGGGTCAAATGTCATGTTTGGAATGGTATGCAGCAATGTGCTACAGCAATCGATAGAATGTGGAGTAACGTAATAACATCTTGTCCTGTCGTTGGGGCAGTCTTCAGGCGAAAGACGTCTGTAAAGCCGCAGTGTACATTCACCCGAGGGCAGTGTCTTGATCACACGAGCGACCTGAGCTTGGTCATCAGGTTCTCCAACTGAAAATGCTGCTGGAACTTCCTCCGATGGTAAGAAATAAACGAAAGACCCTACTTGAAATTCGTTCGTATTCGATGGCAGGTGCTTCTTGTCCGAGTCTAAGGAATGTTTTTTGTCAACTTCCAAGGACACTTTCACATTTTCGGGAATGCTTGGCTTCGACAGTTCGTCATTTTTCTGAGGGAATACGAAAGGAGAATGTTGTGGTAGTCGTAATTTTGCATCGACACTAGCTGGTCGAGCCATTGCCATTGTAGACAACGTTGGTTTCGCGTAGTTCGGTGTTAATGGTCGAGTTGTAGTTTTTCGGGTCTGCGAATTCAACCGGATCGTAGGTGCAGTGTTTGCTCGGCTTCGAGCTTTCGTTTGAATTGGAATTATAACATCCTCATTCTCTTCTGTCGTATGTGACATCATCTGCAGTAGTTTTGAAAATGACGTTGTGACTAAGCCATCCTCGTCGGAGAGATCATCTGTGCCGATAGTGTCGCTCATATTTTCTAACGTTGGAGTAGATTTTTGCTTTCCTGGAGAAGATGTCAATGGTGAGCACGAGGCTGAAGGCGATCGCGAGCTTGGAGATGTGCTGGAAGCGTCGTATTGGGTCGAAGCTGCATGCTTAGCTTGCAAGAAGGGGTTAGTTGCCGTCTGTAAGGGAACGTGCTTGAGAATATGGCATTCATGATGTGCAACGTACAGTTCTTTTCACTTGTATCAGAAGCAGCTCAATTGCTCCTGGCACCGCGTTAGCGATATCTTCTTGGTGTTTGTGGGATATTCCACACTTAAGACGCGTAAGGACCTTGCCTAAATTCATCAATCCATCAGTATGTTGTACTCAGCTAATTTCTAGACAATTCGGCTTCGCTTCTTACGGTTCAGTGTCTCCCAGTTACTCAGTTTTTGCTGAAAGCGATGAGCTGAAGGGTAATTGTGAAGCTGCACACACGCTGGGACCACTTGAGCCACAAGTTCAGCCAGCAATACTGTTCGCATTTAAACAACAGTTAGTCGTATTATTTACATCCGTAGTACTTTTACTCGTCTACATACCAGCATCACTGAAATCCCGAGCAATATTTTTCATGGGCCTCGAGAAACGGAACTGACCCAACCAGTCATATACACCGTCCATTCCTCGCGGAATCTCGTCGTTCTTTTCAAACACCATTGATGCTGACCGCCAATTCCAAACTGGTTGAGCATAAGATAACCAAATTGGCGCACAGAACACCTATTTCAAGTCGCCAACGTACACTCCGCATGAAATGCCAGAGTTTTCATAACCTGAAAACTTTGGCACTTCTTTATTATCGGGTCTAGTTCAAAACCAGGAATTTGTATTATTTGTTTACTGTTTTCAAAGTGCGAACTCTCCGACACCTTCATTTCATATTTGCTGCTTCGGTGGTTTACAAAGTTTTGGTGGTGTTGCTTTCTCCGGCGACAGTGCAATTTGGCAAAACTCCCTTCTTCGTGAGGTCCTCAATGATCGATTGCGCTGGGATAGCTCCATTCAAGCATCCACCACAGTGATGTAGGGCAATGACGTTGTTGTCACTTGTGGCAATAATCGGGGAGCCTGACGATCCTTCTTGGGTGTCGACATAGTATCCAACATCATCTTGGCGGCATTCAGTGACCGTAAGTGACTCGACACGACCTGGCTGACCATTGTAAAGCCATGCGATGCGCTTGCCGTAGCCTAACGGGTGCTGTGGAATGTAGATGTCTTCATTCAGCACAGCTCCTGAGGCACGGAATTGCAGATACCCTCCGGTTTTCTCGTACAGATCCGAATAATTTGCACTGCTGGTGTTAACCCCAAGACGAACAAGCGCGTAGTCCAAGTCTTCGGACACAGCTACGAGTGTCGTGGCTGTAACACCGACAGGCCCAGGACAACCACCACGAGTATCACAGTTCTCGTCACCTCTACAACTTAGAGACTGTGCCAGAAATTCGACTTTCGTGTTGAGTGCATCTTGCATGTTGCCGATACAGTGTTGGTTGGTAATCAAGTGACCATCGCAGCCAATTAACCAGCCCGTGCAGTAGGCAATTTCCATGCCATTCTCCTTGATGATCGAAAGTCGAGCTACTGGCTGCGATTTAGCTAACATAATAGCTCCTTCATCACTGTTGGTGGAACTTGGGGCACAAACAGCTTCAACAGATTCATCCGTTCCACACAAACTCTCACTGTTGTGGTCGTTGTCAGGGGCTGTCGAGTTGGAAGTGTTAATTAACGGTACCTTGACTGCTAGTTGCAAATGCTGAGCCTCATCCACAAGTTCCTTCGGTGTGAAAAGCACCCCACTCACGGTGAAGCCCTTGCAGGAAGATGAATTGGTATTGTCTGGAGTAGTTGATTTGTAAAGCTCGAGTAGTACACCAGTTCCAGATATCGCAGTGGAGTAAAACTTGCCGGTTGCATTTTTCCCCGAAAGCACAGCCGCTGGAGGTGAAGTCTTCGGAGCATCAGATGCTCTCACCACCAACACATCCGCTTCTGGAAGATTAAACTGCGTGAAATGTAGCACGTAAATTCCCTTCCCGAGTCCAGGGTCAAGTTGCAGGCGGTAAGATGGATCAGTTGGAGTAGACTTTGGAAGTGCCGAATAATTGGAGAACTTGCACCCCGCACCGACTAGGATCGACACTTCTTGACCAAAGGGCTGCGCGGCTACACCCACAAGTGCAAGTGCAGCAAATGTGATCGGAGTGAACCACCGCATGGTAGTGCGTCGCAACACAAACAAATCGGAAGTGTCGTGACGCAATGCTAGTTGATCCCATGAGCTCTCTAGTCACCAAGTGTGCAATTCTGATTGAAAGAGAAGCTCGTCATGTTTTAAGAAAGATGGGATGGACCACCAACACGTAAACTTGGTGATCACGTCCTTCTGCATCATGTGCGGTCCATCTAACATTGCTGTGGAATACGCATGTTTAGCAAGAAACAGCGAAAAATGCTTTACATTTATACTTCGTGCTTCTGAAGCATCTTGCTGAATTCTTCGAGGTCGATTTTGCCATCTCCGTTGCGATCCATCTGATAAACGAGTTCACGCACATCGTCGTGGTCAAGAGCTTGGCCTAACGTCTTGAAAATAGAGACAAATTCGTCAACTGAGATAGTGCCGCTCCCATCAGCGTCGACCATGTGAAAAATCTCCTCGACAAGCTCCTCTTTAGAGTGACGACTCTCTTGAATCCTCGCACTGCACCATTTGTAAAACGCCTCGAACGTTATTTCTTGTGGACCTTCCACCATTACACCTTCCCTGTCGACGTTATCCCCATCGTTTTCCAGCTCTTCCGCGACAAGATCTGTCATGAGGCGATTGAGCTGCATGTCATCTAGATCGTGTGTGATGGCAAGCAAAAGACTAGCCATTTCATCCCGCGATATCGATCCTGAGCCGTCCACATCGAACAGGCAGAAAATTGTGTGGATTTCGCGTCGCTCCATCTCGCGGCGAAATGCATCACCTCGTTTCTCTCTTGGACTGATGTACGCTGCCAGTGGAGACAATGGTGGATCCACAACAATTGACGCTTTCGAGGGAGCCTTAATTGGTGGAGGAATCTGCTGGATAGATCGCAATACTCCAGCAGTGACTGTCGGGTCGAGATGTGTGGATGAGCGACGACGAGCAGCCTTGAATGTTGCGCTAGCATCGATAGGCATAATACTGGAGCGCCGGCGACTAACAGGCATAGGCACTTCTGGCATCAATTCAATATTGAGCCTCAGCTGTTCGCTACTTCGGCGTACATTTTCACGAAGATGGATCTTCATTTCGGCGACAAATCGAAGAGTTCGTAGTGTTTGTCGAGCTCGCAACAACCGCGTGACTTGTACAATAACCCGAGAGACCTTCATGTGCTCTACATTGAAAGCCAATAAACCATCACGAGCAATTCGGGTGGACATGAAGGGCACTGCAATGCTGGGAATCAAGAAAAAGACGCACAACAGTGCGGCAAAGACCGGGTGGTCACCGAAAAGCTCCGAGATTTGGTATGTTTCACGTAGTAAGAAGGTTGAGAGATGGAGAGCTGTGAGGAGGAACACCATTCTAGTAGAGAAAAGTGCCAGCAAAACACCATTGCCCCACCCACCACCAATAAGGCTTCGTTGGTACCGTTTGAGGTCCTTCTCGGTAAGGTCACGCCCACCATTTGGAAGAAGCTCAACGTATGGAGGAACCCATCCGTGAGAGTCATCGTAGTCTCTGCCTGCTTCCGATGAATCCGCCAACAACCATGTTTTTTCATTAGAAAGGCCATGGTCTGGTATTTCTGCTTTAGTGAGAGGAGGTAACCCGTGCTGAGAACGCCAAACGCTCTTATGACGCAGTCTCTCGGCGTCATATTGAAGTCGTGGAGGTGTGAGCAAGCATCTCATCGCGTTCACTCGTCTGTATACGAACTCATTCATCGCAATGAGCGAAAACCCTGCAATGAGGAGAATTGCTACTTCCCCACGGGGTCCCGAGTGCCAACACAGACCAAGTAGTGCCACCAGAACCACATCGAGTGCGAGCCATGTAGCCATATCAATCTGGATAAGTCGTCCCATGACTTCACCAGAGATGATTGAAAGATATTCGTTAAATGAGAACCGGGTGTCATCGCCCTGGAGCTGAAACTCCTTTGCTAGTTGTCGTGCCATCTCCTCATCGGGGTGATTGGAGCGGTAATCCATGAATCGTCGACGTAGTGCCAAGTACACTACTTCACGCTCCGCCTTCCTTGCTGCAGCAGCTCGATGCCATGAGAAACGATCTATCCACGACTTAGGAGGCTCCGTGGCTAGTGCGTAGTCCGAGAGAACAGACGGGATGTCAGCACAGCTACGTTCAAACTCTCTCCACTCGTGTTGCACGTGCATGCCAAGACGTAGCAGACCAAGACAAAGGACGAGGAAGATGACGATGAAGAGGAATAGTGCCATATGAAGCTTCTCGATGATTTCTTGCAACTCTGCACTTCCTCCCAGAATGTGACGTGAGAGCCACGGCAACACTTCCATCTTGGTGACGACAAAGAGCAGCAGACCGATGAAGCCCAACGTCGTGAGCTCACCAAATACTGTGTTGACGAACGGCATGTTGAGTTCGTCCGTGTGTTCCCGCAGCTGCTCAGTCGAGATCTCGAACAAGATGGAGATGGCGACCAGCGTTGAGATGGTCACCGCAGCCACGACACCCACTCGTCCGCTGTCCATCTCGAGTTCTCCTTCATTTTCTGCTGTTTTAGTACCTTCGCGCTCTGTAGGTTCCTGTGATTTCTCAGTCACTTGGGCAGCCACAAGAGCTGCAAGTAACACAAGTAAGCTTAACAATCGCAAAGCTGACGGACGTGAGCTTGCCATCCTCACTGCACAACGACGAATGAGTCCACCAGACAGTGGAGATGGTTGACTGTTGACAAGGATCGCGTCTCTTCAAGATCGAGCATACAAAAAAAAGGATAAAAGATCCAAAACGAGAGTGATGGTTTTAGCCGTTAAGAAACGTGTGGTCAGGAGCGCTTCAACTTAAAGTTGAAGTTGTCTGACTATCTCGTGTCCTGTATCAACGTCTACAGCTGCGGATAGACGGACTTAGGGCCGATGATGCCGCATGTACCAGTGTTGCTGGTGCCGGCGCCGCGCTTGAGTCGGATGTAGCCGGCCTCGCCCCACGTGGTGCTCCACGAATTCTTGATCTTGAAGTAAGAAGGCGAGTATCCAACAGCCAGTACGGCGTGGTCCAGATCTGTCGTTGTGCAGGAAGACACAACACCACTTTTGTACTGCTTCCAGGTGGGGTTGCCGGCCGCGACGCCTACGGCCACCGGACGGCCGTAGATGGCTTGGACCAGCCCCGCATCGCTCTCAGGTACTGTGACCACCTTGCGGATGGTCACAGCTTCTGGCGTGCAAGATGACTGGCAAGTATCGCGGTCGCCTGTGTCTCCCGACACATACGGATAGGATTCTTCGGTACAGACGCCACCGGCACTCTGAATGAAGGTCAGAGCGTCGCCGGGGAAGCCTCCTTGGCAGGCGTAGGAAGACTCGTCGCAGTCTAGCACTTGCTGCTCCGAAAGAGGAGTCAGAGGCTGTCCGGAGAGGCAGATAGCGCTCTCGAGAGCAGCTACGGCTGCGAACGCCCAGCATGAACCACACTGGCCTTGGTTTTTCACGCTGACTACGCATCCCGACGTGGTCCAGTCCTTGTCGGTACTGGGAGCGACCGTCGAGTTGGAGAACCCTTCGGCAACCGACAAGGTATCGGTGAGAATTGCAGAGCCACGCTGGTACGATGCACCAACGAATTTGGTGAATTCCTCCTCTGTCATAAGCGTAAACGGTGTATCCGTGGAGAAGACAGCCTCGGGGTTCGTCGCTTGAGCCTCTTCAATCATCAACTTTGTCAGGAAAAATCGACGAAGTTCTTCATCTTCGGCTTCATCAGCACTTCTCGAGGACGGAGTCGGAACGAAGCCATGCGCCTTGGCGAACTGACCAGCATCACTTTGCTTCCACGCGGTTAGCTCCGACTCGAGACCCAACTTCTCCTTGAGAAACTGGGCCAAACGATCAGTCGGGACAGCAGGGACAGCGGCGTCGGTGGTGCCCACAATAGCAGTGAGTGTGAGGAGGAGAGCGACCTTCATCTGGGCGTACTGGGAGAAGGAGTTGGAAGTGAGCAAATTTGCAAATGAGCTGCAAGTCCAACCATGATTCCCCGATCTACTTAGAGACAATGCGGCGCATTCCTGCAAGAAGTGGGCTCTTCAGAGACCACAATGTATGGGAAAGACCTTCGTACTGGATTGCTGCACCAGAGTGATAACCATGAAGGTACTGTTGACTCGAAAGGCAACTGACACCCAAGGTTTTGTCGTCCTCGTTATCAGATTTGACATCCAAGTTCCTTTCAATTTCAAAGATTATGTTGATTCACAAAGAGCACGATCTTGATCACGAAAGCCGAAGACAATACTAGTGAGCATCTTGTAAACAGTTGGAGTAATCGAAGTTGCCTTCGTAGAAATCACTCTTCAGTCAATTGTGATGGATGTCTTGGTCGACAATACAGGTTTCGAGGAAAATCATTGTCTCGTTTGTTTGATGACATTGACGACATGCTACCAATCGATTCGCTTTCACTCCCAGTCTTCGAGTAGTACTTCCGATAAAATACGTTCTTGGAGCAGTAGTGAATAAATGCAGAGCCCACAACTTGGCTCAAAAGTGCAAACACAAGCCCTCGGTCCATATCGAGCACCACCTCATGCTCGTCTCCATCTCTAAATCCCGACGATTTATGATGGACTAGCACATGTCCGAAAATCCAAGCCTCTCCAACGGCATCACGGCAAATTGTTGTGACTTTCAGATACAGAACCGACGAAAGTGGGTCTGGGAGGATGACTTTCTCTTTGTACTTAAACTTCGGCTCCATGATGAGCGAATATACACCCCAAATATTCACTGCGGGACAAAACCCATCGTCATCGTCACGAAATATTGTATACTGCTCGTCATGCAATGGCTCAGCTGAAGTGTCAGCTTCGATTCGAAGAGGGGTGTCACCAACTTGATCTCTGCGTACAGCAAATGCTGAGTAGAGCCGAAAGGGAGAAGCTAGACGTCGTTGTTGTAGAAAACACATTGTACACAGTTGCGCGGGGTTGTCATGAAATACGCATTTCTTCGGACTGGTAAGCGAAGTTGGAGAAATACCGAGTTTAGCCTCCAGGTTACGGCATACCCGGTATGAGCCTAGCCAAATCGCTTTGCGCGGCGGAGTAGTTCGCCTAGTACTGCCAGTTTCCTCCGATGGCAACGGTGATCGAGTTGCATAGGAACTTCCAGAATCGCGATCATCATGTTTGATACCATGCTCATGTGCTTGATGCCTGCATTCGTTAACATTAATAAAATGGGAAGCACACATGGTGCAAAGTCGTTCACATACCTGTTCAATTCCCGTCGTGTACGGAACTGCAGTTTTTCGCACTCAATCCGGTGGCATCCGAAGTATCCGACCATTGCTTTGTTGTCCGCTTCATTCCAGGGTGAGTCTTGTGGCCAGTACGAGTGTAAATACTGGTCTACCAACGGGTTGCCAATTGCCAGTCGCTCACGCCCCTCGTGTGTCGTCGACTGGTGCAATCTCGTCATTTTTCTCGACCTAGTGCGTTAAACGAGGTGACAGTAATTAACCACTATTCGGCCCATACATACATGCAATCATCATAGAGTTGACGTACGAGAAGCATTTGCCGCAGGCTGGATGAGCACATACATATGCGTGAGCGCGTCGAGAAGCAATATGAATGATTTGTTCCTGTCTAGCCTCTCGAGGAAGCGTCTGAATATCCTACGTTAGGCAAGATGTAGGCATGGATATTCAATGACAAGTGTTCGAACGCACCTTCAGCTCGTAGATGAGACGATGCATATCCTGCGCATTTTGAGGAGTTGGATCTTCCCGGAACAGCATCATATCGTCTACTGTAGTCATCACATTATGATGAGGCGCTGATTCCCTGAGAAATTGGGTCGTCTCCGGTCGAATAGCGTCTTCAGCAGGTCCGTCCTCTGAACTGGTACTGTCGTCGAGTGAGTTAGCGTCGGTGCTACATTGGAATCCCAATTTTATCATTCGTTCCTCAATTGCGTGTGCTCGCTCCGGCATCGGTTGAATTGGCTCCTCTTTCTGTGCCCGGTGAACACCAAATTCCTGATACAGCATTTCCATTAACGGAGCACTTGATCGTGGTTTTTCTATTGGCGGTGATTTTAGCTTCATGGAGCGTGTACCGTATCGAATCTGGCTCACTACTTGCAGCCACTTCAGCTTCAACACTGTAGAATTCCTGAACACGAAATCCACGAACTCACGGTGGTCGTGCAACAGGTTATGTTCTTCCCGGCAATCACGCAAACGATCCGTGATAGCATCAACGGAGAGTAAAGCCTCTTTCACTTCAGTTCTACAATTTCCACGTGATAAATCCTTAGAAAAATCGTCTATTGGTCGTTGGCTGGTTTCAATATCATGCCGGAGACGGTCGATTGCTGCTTGAATGAGAACGCCCACGTTGCTCTTCGGATCCGTCTCAGAGCGAACAAGTGGAATGTGGCGAAGACGCGTGGCGCTCACATGTTCCTCGCCGCTCTGTTGAAGACGCCCAAACGAATTCCGCAGAGGCTATAGTAACATCATAATGGTTAGAGACTCAATAACATTAGCAGCAAGAATGACACACCTTCATGTACTGGATGTCGAAACTGGCAAGTCGCTCTCCATTTGGTGCCTTCTCTCCATGAATCGCAACAATCTTTGCTTTACGAACAATACTTTTACCTTCCATCTTCCCCACTACATCGACAACAGTACCAACTGGAAAAATTGCCTTAGAAATGGGCATTGACTGCGCCAGCGGGTCTTCTGTAGTCGATATATGTTTTCTAAGAACTTTCACCGCGATTTCAGCTTCTTTTGCATTCCGACGAGCTTCCTCCGCTCTTAGCCACTCTTCCTCTTCTTTCAGCTGCCTTGTATACATTTCTTCCTTCACCAGACTCCAACCACGCTTTCCATCGCGGTCTTTAATCAAATCCAAGATGTATTGGTACTTGTACGCGTGCCCTCGATTAGGCACGGGTTCATTTGCAATAGGACGCATGTGCTGTCTTCTGTCCTTGTAATACGCAAAAGAAGGGAGGAGAAACCCATAACGTTGATGACCCACCGTCACACTGTCGCTGAGCTGCCCGTTAGAATCCATAGGTGTTATTCCCAACCATTCCCATCGTTTCAGCATTACAGCCCAGCGTGTATTTGCTGTTAATCGTCCAAGATGTCCTCTAAACGCACGCTGTATCGTCAGCGCACCGAAGCGCGTTCGTATTTTCCTACTCGGGTAGGAGTATGATCTTGATGGCAACCATTCAATGACAATCTTGCCGTACTGGAAGCCGCTCCATGTGTTAAAGAAACTTTTGATAAAGTGAACACCTGGATCTCCGAGCCACATGTGCCTCGTTAACCACCCACGCACACGCTTTTGGATCAATTGGGCACTCTCGTAGCGTTTCTTGATCAGCATGTATCGGTGATGTCGTCTCCATTGCCGCTGGATCTTAACGGTTCCCAATAAACTGCGCAGACGCTCGGCAACCTCCTGTTCATGCATTTCTTGGCGTCGTTTCCACCGCATTATGTGTGTACGAAGTACTCGGCGCGCACGAAGCCACCGAAATGTGTTCATCTGTTTCTCCATCTCGATGAAGTTTATATCAGCCTGGTGCTGTAAATCTTGCATATACGCGATTTCTTCTCGCAAGGCTCGATCGAACAAGCGTTGGCGATACAACCGGAAATTGCGTTGCAGGCGAATGGCAGCACATAGCTCGCGGAAATGTTTTCTGGCCAAAGCACCACGCAGCAAACGTTGAATGTGTGGGACAGCATTGTGCACGTTTTCGTGCTCGTGGGCAAATCGGCGACGTCCTAAGAAGCCCCGCACAAATCGCTGAAGTACGCGGCAGGCCTTAATTCGATCCATCGCCGCCTGCTCGTATTGGAGCAATCGCACTCTTCGCCGGGAGCGATTTCCTCGGAAAATTCGCTGGATACGGACAGCCACAACTTCAGCTCTTCGCATGAACTGAACACGCCAAATGACTTCCTTCACGACTACAGACACTGGATTGGGGTGGTTAAGAACATCCCGAATAGCTTTTTCAACTGTTGTACGCGCTTGCTTGATGAATTTTTCTAATGGAGTGCGAGGTGAGTGTGATGGCAGCACCACAACAGCGCTAGTTCTCTCCATCGAAAAACTGGAATCAATTGACTCGAGTAAGGCAGGGGGTGGGTACTTTGGAGCCAGCGGATGTCGCACTACGGAAATCGCCACATCTTCTTTCTTGTACTCTTTGATCCCAGGGACGTCGAATTCTGAGTCAATCAACAAAACACTCCCACGCTCTTCAAAGGACAAACTGGTCAAGTGTGCTCCCAGGTGATTGCGACACATACCAAATCGATTTTTGCGATCAATTGAAGGGCACGGTTGCTCTTTTTTCCCTTTGTTTCCGTACTCTTGTATACATCGTGGAGCGTGATACCCGCAAAAGGGGAGATACGATCCACGCAAAACTGGATGCATCAATACGCGGTTTGTGCACCGCCAGACGTACGTGATCTCCGAGTGTTCCTTTTGCCACACACACAAACTCGTCGGACCCAGCTTTCGCCCTGCTTCAGCGTCTTTCGATGATTTAGCAGACAGCTTCAGCAATGCATCACGTTTCAGTTCCTTGCGAGCGTTTGATTCACACACACCAGGGATCTTTAGCGCTCTAATTCTTGGGGGCACCTTTTGCAGCGTTTCACGAGCACTAGCGGTCACTTCGTAGCAATGGAGACACATACCATATTCGTTAGGTATTTCAATAGCACTCGACTTCTCCATCGGGTGCTCACTGTAGTTGCACTCTTTGGCATGCCATAGACAATAACGCTTCGTCGAAGTTATTGTTGCAGGCAATGCATCCTCATCAACTGTTGATGGATCTGTGCTCTTCTTTTTCTCTAGCGGTAGGATATTGATGCAGTGATGCATTTTACCGCCAATACGTTCTCTAACTTGCCATCAACATTAATCAGCTACGAAAATTCGCACAATAAATTATAATAATGTTTCGCTACTTACCTCCAGCAGCACTGGTCTTTGTGGCGATCGTTCGATTCGAGTAGTTGTCCTCCATGCTGGTCTATAGCAATGGTATCGTTCATTTCTGCTTCTACCACCCCCTGGATGTCAACAAATCGCGCTTTCAACGTCTCCTCCTTGTCGAACCTAGACTTGATGGCAGCATTTGCATTGACCACACTCTCCTTCCACACCCATTTCCCCTCCTCCACCGCTCTCTTCTTCCTTGCATTCCATTTTGACAAGGAGGTATCTTCGTCTCCATAGGCATCAAGAGCATTGCGCAGCATGCGCTTCCCCTTGGTTTTCGCACGAGCGGCAGCCAACGCCGTCGACATACTTGCTCAGGCCTCAAGCACGCTTCCCTGTGAACACCTACGATTACCTCCTTGGCATCCTGACAGAAGTCGCTTTCGCGAAGCGCCTCCTCGTATATGACAGATCTGCCCAAAGTATCAACAGTTACACCTCGCAATACATCAGCTCGTCCAAGCGCGTTGCTATATTTCAGCGCCACCGTAAAAAAATCATCTACCCGATTCTTCTCACAGTGCCCGTGACACCATCAAAGCAAAAGTAGTTGCAAATAGGCTCGTCCTTTTGCGAGATGGCCTTGATGACCTCCTGACCCATGATTCCAGCCATAATAGCGCAGATCGGGACGAGATCCGTGTCTACAACGTGCATCAGCGCCCTACAATAGTATGTTCAGCAAATTCATGTCCTCAGCAACACGTTGTCAGAGAGGTTACGTACTGCAGCTCGTTTGGAGAGAAGTAGTCTTCGTCCAGTCCGTTGGCTTGGAACTTCTCTCTCGCGTACTGGATAAAAGCGACCTCGTGGCTGTCGGTGATCTCCTTCACGCCCTTCTGACTCTTGTATCCCTGCAGCACTGCAAAACACAGCCACCTAGTGTCAACCATCTCATCCAATCTCTTCACTCAGCATCACGTCCATACGTTGGTTCTTGACAAACACCGGAGGCAGTTGAGGTGCCCGTTTGCGAGCGCTCTGTAGAGAGCTCCACTGGATCTTCTGAGCCTCCTCCAGTGACGGGAACGTCACTGTCATTGGGTCGCTGGGTGCCGCATCAGCACCCACCGCATTGCGACGGAACGTGTGGTCGCCCAGGTCGGCGAACATGATGCCATCGAAGCCGAAGCTCCTAGCGGCGAAGAATGCTGTGCCAATAGAGCGGCACAGAGCATCCAGTCTTAGCTCCGTGGCCAAATCAGCCCTAACAAGACATACCACCGTGAACTGCTTGAAAAACTCGTCCGACAGATCACTGAGGGGCTTAGTCTCGCTCGATACCTGCACCAGCGGGTTGAGCTCCTGCATGCGGGCCAAGCAGGCTTCAGCACGCTAATCGAATAGAAATAGAGTTAGAAATAGAGCGTTCGTGATGATACAGCGCGAATAGCGTACATTTTTGCCCACGTCCTCTTCGGACAGGAAGAACTGCGAGGCAGCCGCGGCTGCTGTCGCCAACTGCGTGTCGTGCAGCGTGACGCCCATTCCAGCCAGCACCAAGTTCTTCACCAGCTCCGAGCCCAGCGTCGAGAGGCCGCTGACCAGCACGCGCGAGCTCTGCAGTCGCTTCTGCGCCTCCACGCCCCACAACCGCATCTGGCGGTCGTACACGGCCGCCTCCGCCGCGCTGAACGTCGCCTCCATCACTCGCTGTCGAATAAAGGATATGGTGGCGAAAAAAGGAATGAATAAAGTAAAGTTGTGTGCGGTACACAAAATTGAAAATGGCTACAGGATAAAATTATTACTATAATTTTATTGCTTTTTAATGGTTTTCGTACTTAGACGGATTCTCGAGTCGATGACGATCTCGCTTTTTGCCTACTGTGTGGCAGTTAAGTAGAGACCGTTCTGCTGAACAAGACGGGTCCTGAAACTTTACAGTGGAGTCCGACCCACCCACTACGTTGCAGCTATTGACTGGAATGAATGACACTGCCTTCTTGGCACATCAACCTACTAGTCCAATACCGACTTCCTCTATAGAACCAGCAGAAAGTTATTAATGCGCAGCTCCAACATCAACAGCGACACTACCATCGAACGAAACGGCGACCTATCCACCGAGCTCATGCCCGAACAATGCAGGTGTTCAGGTGAATCCATCTATAGTTTGCGCGGACATCAGCCCACTCTCACCAAGTAGATTTTGGTGCATGGTATATCACCTTGATAGGTGACAAAGGCTCGAGATGGATACACAAAACTTTACTATAGAGATTTTGCCTATACAAGACTCGTGTCAAGATAACGTATAGATGAAGCTCCTATCGGAAGGAGTGCTATGCCCAATTTGCTTTTATGGTCGCGACCATGTCCTACGACTTCACTGGAATGGTCCTTCATACCTGTCGTACCAATACAATACATAGAGATGCCATAATAAATGCCACCGGACACTGCATTGATGCATCGGAGTCTATAATGGAGGAAGTTGACAAACTGGCCGTCGATATACCAACATGAACCGAGGTATTATTTGGCTTGCGGTAGTAGATAAGTTCTACATGCAAAGTGGTCCTCTTGTCCGTGGCGTCTCGAAACGTGCAGTTGAAAACCGCGTTATGTATACAGGAGGTAAACAATCGGGTGGTAATCGCAACCGCACTATCGAGAATCCACATTTATCGAAGTTGAAAGGATTAGTGCAAGGATTCTTCCAGTTTCAGTACTCGTGGAGTGGTGACATTAAAGCTCAAAAGACATAGCGGGGATCGATCGTGTCGTTGGATGGACACACCCAGAACTTCGAAATTTGTTGCGCTTTGAAAACTTATCGTGGTTCATGGATGGAACATTTCGCTGTGCACCGAAGGATTTAAGCAGTGTGTATTGATAATGATTTATGACCCATCAAGTGAGTTGAATATTCCAGACTCACCACTGCGACGACGAAAGGGCCCTACCTTAAACTGTTACGAGGTGTGGAAGACTGTATTCGGTGCAGATAAACCCCAAAAGAGGTAGTCTGCGACTTTGAAGGAGATCTATTTGGTGCTATTCGGGGCTTCTTCCCCGATATACGTATCATAGGCTGCTTATTTCATTTTAAACAAGCATATCGTCGCAGGATGAAGTCATATCGTATACCAAAAGAAAAAGTCAATTTGGCAATGGCTCCTAACGTTTTTGACGTCCTGACTGCGATTGAACCTGGTAAATTAGCTGTAAAGGGTATAGCCTGGGTCAAGAAAAAGATTCAGGAGCTGTGTGAAACTAAAGGAGTGGGGTACTCACGGGATATGTGACGGGGTCACACGAGCACC
>PCFV01000640.1:0-18705 GCA_002812785.1 Phytophthora litchii | reverse complement strand
TCGGGGACGTATCGTGCAGGAATGACATGACTCTCAAACTGGCACGTAAAAATCCTGAAGGACGTCAAACACCAAAATTCAAAGAGATCCAAGATGAATTAAAGTTGATAGAGGCTGCTTCAGACAAGAATCCGCAGGCAAAAGAACCCGATGGATACCCAGATCCAGCTATTTGGACCCACCTTCTTTCCTTCAAAGAATCATCTCGTCGCGCGAACTACATCATTAAGACATACAATGCAGATCCTGAGTTTTTCAAAGAGCAGAACTGCTACGGTCAGCGCGAGATAGGGAAGAATCCAAACTTTTACGTACAGAAAATTGCTGATTTGAGTTTTTCGGGGATGGAGACTACATTGCGCCACTACGCAATGGAAGCTGCAAATCGGCGGCACCACCCTTAAACGATTGTAACAGATCACGCCGAACCTGACGAATTCTGTAAGAGTGCACGTTCACAATGGGATTGTGTTCTAGAAACCTCTCATGAAACCCCTGCTTCAGGCGGCTCCACACTTGCGAAACTACCATTGCTGGGCAAAGATATCCTAATTGGCTCGACGGTGATATACACAGCATAGTTGGTTTTCGTCATGGCGACCCCAAGTGGAACACACGACTCTCGGAGAGCTATTCCACCGATGCACCGATGGTTGACGCGATTGATTGTGCTCAGTGTCGTGATGTACGGGTCTGCGCTCTTTTTCCTCTCATCAACGCAGCAGAAAATTGGCGCAGACCAGCATAGCGTCGTACACCAACGATCATTGAAAGGGGTGACGGACCAGACTACTCACGAAGAAACCACTCAGTTGCTTCGAATCATCAAAGCTAATGATGATGCTACATCGCTGAGCAAGAATAAATCTTCTACGGTGCTCTGGCAACATCGCGCAGTTGAAGTGAGAGATGATCAAGTTTTTAAAGGGTCAAGAGCAGCAGGGAGTAAAATTAATCACGAAAACTTGAAATCTATGCGAGTTTCTCGTGCACCCAATTCATATGTGAAAGACTTGGGTCCCTCAACCGATCGAACAAGTTTTGTCCCTATCAGTACGCGGTATTCCACCGCCAACTTGTCAACGAACACTACAAAAGTGACTAGAAAGGTAAAAACCGCACTGCTGCCGTCAAGTGATATTGATTCTTGGAAACAAACCCAAGCAGAGTTACATGCTCAATCTGTAAAGTTACTACCTGCTGGTGAGACGAGAAACCGCACGCTAAAGTGTATCGGGTGGCGAACCACTGGAGACAATACTCCTGATGGGCAACGCGAACCTCACAATGACTTGGGTTGCGCCGAATTTGTCCCGAACAATGCCTCTGGTTACTGCGAAGTTGAAGATACCAAGTCTGGGGAGCGTTTTCGTGTTATGCGTCGATTTTCCAATATTCTTCGTAAGCGTGTCCCGTTCAAATGTATAAATGCACCTGCATTTGCAAGATTTCGTGTTCAGGCCCATGCTACAATGAACATTTTGGGTCCGACTTTCAATCTCCCGAATGTTGGCAGTTCTGTACTTCCTCCACGTGATGGAATCGTAATGGTTGTCTATCCAAAGATGATTTCAAGTGCTTACGCCACTGTTCGTGCTCTCCGTGAGATTTTAGGCTGCTCCCTGCCAATTGAGATTTGGTACCGACCAGACGAGATGGGCAATACCTCTGGAGCACTTGTTCCTCTGCAACACCTTGCACGAGATTCTTCCGGTGGCCAGATTTCGTTCCACCAGATAACTGACCCAGTTGCCAAACGGTTTGTGGCTAAGATCTACGCTATCTACAACAGCTTCTTCGATCGGGTGCTATTTCTCGATGCAGATAATGTCCCAGTTCGTGATCCTAGTTTCCTATTCACTGCACCTGAATTCCTGCAGACTGGGGCGATGTTTTGGCCAGACTTCTGGCATCCGACCTCTACCATGTTTGGTCTCCACAGGAAGTCTTTACTATGGGAACTGCTCGATATGCCTTTTGTAGACATGTTTGAGCAAGAAAGCGGCCAATTGGTTGTAGATCGACGAAAGCATGCGGCCCCTCTCCATCTAGTCTTCTTTTACGCTACACATGACCCCAACTTCTTCGTTCACTATAAACTCGCCTGGGGTGACAAGGACTTGTTCCGTTTGGCGTGGCTTAAGTTGAATGCGACGTTTTACATGGTCGAGACACCGCCCGCTATGGCCGGTATGGTGACTAACACGTCTGGATTCTGTGGTATGACGATGGTGCAACACGACACGGAAGGTGAGGTGCTTTTCCTTCATCGTAACAAACAAAAGCTTACCGGAGTTAGAACTTCAAACAGCCCAACGACTGAAGCAGACAAACAGCATCCTTCTACTTCATCTAGGTTTGACTCCCGCGTCCGAAGCGCGGGAGTTGACGATTACTCCGACCCAGCTATCTGGATGAATCTGATGTCGTTTAGTGGAGCTTGGAGTCGTGACCACTACGTTATTCAGGCATTTACGACGTCATTTGTATTTACCAGCAAGCAAAGATGCTTTGGACGACGATCACTACGCAATAGCCCGCAATTTCACATCCAATCTTTTGCTAACCAAACATTTACTGGTATTGAGACGGATTTACGCCACTTTGCAATGGAGGCAGCTGAAATTCTAGCGCTATATAATCACGACAAATGATCAACTACTGACGAGCACAAACAGTAGATCTCCATTTCTTATCCCTTTAAGCTGAACCATGATCAGAATGCACCAAAGTGAACCAGGTGCCTTGGAACCAAGTGTTTGCTCAGGTGTACCATTGTGGCAACTAATTGCAGTCTAGATAACCGCGTGGATGTTTGCTCCGATCTGGTGTCATGAAGTGTGATACTAAGATGGCTAGCGTTGGTGCCAGGGTTTTGTCGTGAAATTCTTTTGTGATTGGTCTAACTTTTAACTATGCGAGATTTAATGTGTTCTAAGGTTTCACTCCGTTGGAACATACACTCACCTCGTTTGCATACTAGGGGAAATCGTGTCACGAAATGGATTCATCGATAGTGTTAATTGACAAAGAGCGTGTTGGGAAAACGGTCATGGACATCATGCTTTGGTTCATTACAGAGGAGCGATTCCGGTTCAAGTACTCGTGGGGAGACAAGGAGACATTCTGGTTGGCGTTTGAAATGGCTCATGTACCGTACTTCTTTTCACCATGGGGTGTTAGGGTGGTGGACTCGATGCCTAACGATGACATGAAGAGCCATCCCGACACGCTGTGCGGGAGCATTCTCCAGTTCCTACCCGTTGACAACAACGAGGCCGATGTTTTGTACGTCGATGGCAAGGCGCTAATACACCCGTATCCACAAGGCGTTGCCTATATTCGCAAGGCGAAGCAAAACAATTTGCTCAATACTCTACTTATCAAAGCGAGACTGTGATAAACCTATCTATGGCGATATATTATTCTCTATTTTTCAGTTCGAAGGTATGGCTCCCTGTTGTAGTTGTACACTTTCGAATGCAAATTGGCGCAAATGTTTTTCAATACCCCCAAAGCCCAGATCTGTAAACTTCTGCGCCTCGAAGTATGGGCTCTTGTCCAAATCGCGTCGACCATAACATCGCTGCCACGTCGGAAAACCTGGCAGATGATTCTCACCATACATGATATACTCTGAACGCGCTGATGTGTTGCGGAATGACAATAAATGCGTCCAGATTTCGGGATCTGGGTAGCCATCATGTGGTAGAGCCTCTAGCCCCTCCAAGAGTACACCTTTTTGTTTTGCCTCCACAATCTTTGGGTGAAGTTTCCCCATCAACTTGCGTTGGTTTCGGTGTAGGAAGAGGACTTCACCATTCACACCATGCTGCATCATTGTTAATCCGCAAAATATAGATCCGATGACCACCCCAGCCACCGCGGGCGGAGTCTGGATCATAAAAAATGGGGCATCCAGCTTCAACCATGAGAATCGAAAAAGATCCTTATCACCCCACGCAAGCCTTTGTAAGGAAAAGTAGTTGGGACGATGAAAGGCGTAAAATATCGCGAGTTGGAGTGGTGCTGCATGCCGTCGACGATCGATGAGTAGCTGACCGCTTTCTTGTTCGAACATGTCGACAAATGGCATGTCTAGTAATTGCCAAATGAGCGAGTCCGGATTGATGTAGAACATAGTGTTCTTGGGGTGCCAGTAATCGGGCCAAAACACGGCTCCCATTTTCACGAACTCGTGCGTCTCGAAAAGAAAACTAGGATCCCGCACTGGAACATTGTCTGCATCCATAAACAACACGTGCTCGAAACCGCTGTTGTATATCGCGTATATCTTCGCCTCAAATTGAATGGGATAGCCCTTCGTGTCAATCTGTTGTATATCGCGTATATCTTCGCCTCGAATCGAATGGGATAGCCCTTCGTGTCGATCTCACGGAACGTAATATGTCCAGTATGGTTACTCAGGCCAAGCATCTGTAGTGGTTTAATTGAACCCGGAGTCTTGCGCATTTCGTCGGGAGAATACCAAATCTCGATTGGTAATGTGCAATCCAGTACGTCTCGAAGCAGGCGGATTGTTGCGTAAGCGCTAGCTACCAATGCGGGATATACGACCATGACGATTCCTCGAGTGGGATTTTGCAACTTGGCCCCAACGTTGGGCAAGGAGAAACCTGCTACCTGAGTCTGCGCCACAGAAATTTGCGCTTCAGCACGAAAATTGGCAAACCCTGGAGCGTCGGAACATCGAAGTACTGCACCACCCTTAATTTTCGAGCAGGTACGCTTCATGACGCGGAACCTCTCGTGAGAACGTGTGTCCTCGATTTCGCAGTAGCCTGAAGCATTTTCTGGAACCAAGCTGCTGCAATTCAAATCACTTTTCGTGTTACGTCCGCCGTCCGGATTGCAGTTCTTAGTAGCTCTCCACCCAAGGCATTTGAATTCCCGAATTTCCGTTGTACCCGCCGGTAGGTCCATCACTTCGACTTCGGGTTCTCCCATCTTGGCCAGCAATTCAATGCCGCGGGAGTGTTTCGTAACTAGATGAGCAGACGTATTGTCATTGACCACAGCTGATGTGTTGACTTCTGCACCATTTGCCACTCGAGAATGGAAAAAACGCTCTGTGACATTGTTGGGCTCCCAGAACATTACAATCCACCATAACACTGTGCTGCTTATTAAAATTCCGAGCAACAAGCACATATACCTTCGCTCAGACACTGCAGTTGGAGTTTTCTTGTCACTGCGGCTCTCCTTCCCGCTCATCGATGCCTCATTGTTCTGCTTCTCGGGAGGATGCCACCTTGGGAGGATGCTGATGTGTAAGATTCTAACCTGCTAACAACGGATGTGTAATGAATTGGTATTGTGTGGTTAAGAGAGGAGTGTTTACTCCAATAGAAATCAAGTCTTAACGGAGCGTCGTTTACGATGAAGAGAAAAACGACGACATTCATGATTGCTTTGAACGGAGTAGCATATGTATTACTATATTTTCTTGGCAGAGACGTTGGTCCATACCGCTCATGAAAAGTGTTCACAATACCGACTAGGACATGAATTATTTGGCATCGTCTGGTGTAGATCCTCTGACTTCTAATTCAGCAGTATCGATGTTTGATGGCATCGCAAATGTCGATACTATATTGAATGCATTGTTTTCTGCGCTGCTCTTCAGATTGTTGTAGAAGGTTATGCATTTTATTATCTTTTTGAGTTTGAATCGCTCGTACCTGAATATAAACCTCTACCAGCAAAACTACTTCGAAACGCAAAAATTGAAAACTACTTTGATAACAAATAGCGACCGGCATGACTACGACTAAAACCAAAAGGGGATATTTTACAGTCAAATGTTACCATAGCTAGAACAAACCCACTTGTCAAATCATGTATGGACCAGTATGAATAATTTCCGTCGTACCATATGAGCCAGTCTAATATTTTGTTCAGGATCTGAAGTTCCTCTATAATATTTTTTGGGCTTATTATTATTAATACTCCTTACCGTACTACTGTAGTACAGTATGTACATGTAGTACACTGCAATATCCCCATGAGTTAGTGGATCAATGATTACTGTGACTATACCGAAATTTATCGCGCAACAAACAAACAACAAACAACTGTCAGTTTTGGTAACCATGGGATAGCCGTGTTGGACAGCGTACCTGATTTAAAATAGCAGGAAGAGATAGCCAAATCTTGAGAACACGCCGATTGCAGATGGTGCGTGCATTGGGTGGCCACTTGTGGACATCAGGCTCTGTCAAAGCCACTGATCACTGTCCATACCGGTACTCGCACAACGCATCATACTTCTTGTATCTCGAGTCGCCAGGCAGCAATCCCCCGATCTCTTGCTGTGAGGATTGGGGGATTGTTACCTGGCTCGCTATAGCGCTGGCTTTACGCCAATCGTCGAAAAACGACTTTACAATATCATGGAAGAAACGTCAGGGTATCCTCCTATGAAGACCTCCCTCGTACGCAAGGCGCGCCTTCCCCTGCTGATGCTGGCGGTTGTAGCGATCTTCCTCGCCACCACCATCTACGTCAACACAAGACTCGTCAGCAATGCGTCCATCGGTCTCAGTAACAGCCTGGGAGCCAATCCACACAACAGCTCCCATTTAGACTGGAAGATGGACACTGCAGCCTTCGAAAACAGCGTCGCGACGGCCACTCACCCGACTTCGTCATTCTACAGACGTGCGAAGTCTTTCGACCGGAGCGTCGGTCGTGAGCACGGAATCATTGTATGTCTTCACGATGCCATGCTGAACATGGGATTGTCCTTAATTCGAGAGGTACGCTGTCTTGGAAACAGTGAACTCATTCAAGTGTACCACTGCGGAATGAAAGAACTGTCCGATCGAGCAGTCGACCTACTATTTAGTCTTGATAACCGCGTGGAACTCGTGGACGTGTGCTCTGATCTTTCGTCACGTGGTACTATCTCGACCGATATGGCTTCGAAGTTTCGAAGTTGGTGGATTAAACCGCTTGCCATGTACCACACGGATGTGCGTCATGTAATGATGCTGGATGTGGACGATGTTTTCATGAAGGACCCTGCTGTTGTGCGTGGTTTGGATGGATATGTGAAGACTGGTACTACATTCTTTTATGACCGCGTCATCACCCAGAAGCGCTTTCTCACAGGCAATGATACTGGGAAAATGTACGTCAAAAAATTGCTCAATGAGTTCGACTATGCTAGATTTAATGTTTCTAAGGGATTCGAGCCGTCAGAGCACATGCTTAACACGTTTGCTTTCAAAGGCAAGTCGATTCATGAAATGGATTCATCCATGGTGCTGATTGATAAGCAACGCGCAGGAAAAACTGTCATGGATATTATTTTGTGGTTCATTACTGAGGAACGCTTCCGTTTCACGTACTCCTGGGGTGATAAGGAAACGTTTTGGTTGGCGTTTGAAATGGCTCGTGTGCCATATTTTTTCTCTCCGTGGGGAGTTAGTGGAGTGGATTCGATGCCAAATGAAGACATGAAAAATCATGCCGACACGCTATGTGGAAGCATTCTTCAATTCATGCCCGTCCTGGATGGTGGAAGTGAGACGGCTGAAATATTATACCTGAACGGCAAGGCGCTGATAGACCCGTATCCTCAGGGTATTGGATTTATTCGCAAGGCCAAGCAGAACAATTTGTTCAACACAGTTCCGACTCACATGACACCTCGTCAACAGCGACGGCAGATTAACTTGGCGGCGCACCCAGGAAAAAAGTTCAATACCGAATGCCTCGTCGGTATGGGGGCCACACCCTTACCAAAATATTTTTCCCAGAACCTGTTACGTCGCCGATTCCACTTTCTTGGTATCGCCATGGGTGTTCTTGGGACTGTACAACAGTGCAAGACTTACATGTAGCATGTAGAGTGTACTTCAGACCTATGCGTAGATTAACTTACGTTGTCAAATTCTTTTTTTTCAGTTGCAACTGAGCTCCAATCATGGCAAACTGCCGAAGACGTGATTCCAGTCCGCCGAAACTGAGATCAGCAAAATTCTGTGTGTAAAAGTGTGGGTTTGTGTGCAATTCACGTCCGCCAAAACATCGTTGCAGACCCGTAAACTTGTTCATGGCAACGTGCTTCTGAATAATATACTCGGAGAGTGGAGAGCTCTCGCGAAATGATACCAAATGCGTCCATATCGCAGGGTCTGGGTACCCATCCTCGCTGACGATGCGTTGTGTATTTTTTGCATTTCCAAAAACATTTTTCAGGCGAGCATCAAAGTTTTCACGTTTCGAGTCCCCTGTCAGCTTTAGCTGGTTGCGATGCAAGAAAATCACATCTCCACGAGGGTCATGCTGTACCATCGTCATTCCGCAAAACCAATGTTCGGTCACCTCACCAGCTACGCCGGGAAGTTTTTCAATCATGTGGAACGTTGCATTGAGTTTCAGCCACGCGAAGCGGAAAAGGTCTTTGTCACCCCATGCTAGCTTGAGCTGATAGAAATAGTTGGGTAGATGAAATGCGTAGAAGATCACTAGTGCGAGGGGAGCTGCGTGTCGCTTTCGATCGATAAGTAATTGGCCGCTTTCCTGCTCAACCATGTCGACAAACGGCATGTCCATCAGCTGCCAAACTAGCGAAGTCTGGTTAATCGAGAAGATAGTTTGGCCAGGATTCCAATAGTCAGGCCAGAAGACAGCACCAGTCTTTACAAATTCAGGTGTTTCGAACAAATACCTGGGATCTTTGACAGGAACATTGTCTGCGTCCAAGAACAACACCTGCTTGAATTTACTGTTGTAGATGGCGTATACTTTGGAATTGAATCGAAATGCGTGCTGGTTGCGTATCGCTTGAAACGTGATTTCCCCGCCGGACTTGTTCCTTGCCAGATCCCACAGCGGCTCGAGCGCACCCGGTACATTGTTCATTTCATCGGGCCGCAACCAAATTTCGATGGGTAGCTTGCATCCCAACACGTCACGAAGTGCTCGAACTGTGGCGTACACACTTGCCACTAACTTCGGGTAAACCACCATTACTATTCCTCGTGAAGGACTGTCATCATTGTATATGTTCGGCAGCGTATATCCTGGTGCAAGCGCCTTGGCGATGACATGTTGCGCTTTCACTCTAAAGTTTGCGAATCCAGGAGCGTCAACACATCGAAATACGGCCCCTTTGTATCCTCTATCGCATGTTCGCTTCATGACCATGAATCTTTCGTTTGAGTCTTGGTCCTCGACCTCGCAGTAACCTGATGTGCCATCAGGTATTGTGCTGTTGCAGTCTTGGTCGTTTTGAGGCAACCGGTTCCCGTTTGGGCTGCACCTCGCTGTAGCTTTCCAGCCCAGGCACTTCAGACGTCGCATTAGTGATGAATTTGAAGGTAAGTCTATGGCAACACGCCGGTATGTATCACCGCCTTCTAGCTCTGTTGTTGATAGTTGCTTTCTTTCCGTCGATGGAGACTTGTTTCGTGGTTGTTGCTTGCTATCTTGGAGCAAATTGTCATCATATGCCTCAGCTTCGCTGCTTTTCATCACCTCAATCAATTTGTTCGCACTTGTGAGACTTGCATTTCCTAGTCGTGTTGCTTCATGTAGCGTTTGTTTGCTCCGCTGAAGAATGCCCGAGCTGACACCGCTTTGCATCATGTCGGGACCCTGCAATGTCCAGGTCACGATAAGCCCAGCGTACAGGAGGCCACTCAGCAGCAGCACACCCAAAATCGCATGTTGCCAGCGTAGCATTTTCGGAGCCTTCGACCCTCGACGAGCGCGCATCGTAGAACGCGAATACTGTGTAGGGAGATGTTTGAGCTGTGATGCTGGCTAACAGGCTCCGTGTGACCCAAAGTTCAGGCTCACAATCAAAACATTCGGATGCACGATGGAGATTTGGCCATGTTGCAACGCGAGTCCAGCCGGAACAGATGAACATCGATGACTTCGCTACAATAGAGCAGGTAAACCATTTCTTGCGTCAAAGTGCAAACACGACTGCGTCAACATCCACTACTCCATTTAGGTCGTTTCAACGATTCATGGAGGACACAACCTGCCAGAGTTAGCTTCCATCGTGACAATTCAGCTGGCAATGAAAGCATGGAGAAATGGGAAGATTCAAATCTGCTTCAATAAAACGCTCCTGCCTCTACTGTAGACACTGCCTGCAGGAGGACCAGAAGATTTGGCTATTGCTTGTACTTGGTACACTACGATAGGTATGCTGTGGCAAATGGTTTGTATTGCATTGGTGAATTGTATCAAGTTCATCAAACACTCCATGGAAGAGCAGCGGAGAGCAAAGATCAACTCCAAATTCCGTTCGAAGACAAAAAGTGATTTTCCTCCTTCTACTCAAAGCATTCGTGGTTGTTGATGCATAGATCACACCAAGACTCTGCACCAAACGTTTGGCTCGGACACAGTGAGCCGGGCGACAACTTTCTGCTCGCACAGAGGATAGAAAGGATCGAATTGTCTGTGACTGCCTTTGCAATCGGATTGACATTGGTAGGTCAACGTGGTGCTCCGTTCACTCCTGCAACTTCCAACTCAAGTGACCAAAACTCAAAACGTATCTGTAGCAACGCGAGACCGATTCCAATTCAATCGATATGTGTCTCCTTTCGACAATAGTGCCACGCCACGTGCTTTTCATCGTGTTGGCACTCTTCTTATCTTTCGTTCGCGCGATCACGGAGATTGACGACATTTTGTTAGAAATCAATAGTTCATTATCCACCGATTCTATACCGTTGTCATCAGTGGATTTTGTTAGAAATCAATAGTTCATTATTCACCGATCCTATACCGTTGTCATCAGTGGAAAAAAACGGCGACCTTGCGCTTGCAGTGCGTTGGCTGGCGAGCTACTTCCAACTGCACACCCGACAGTCCTCGACAGCCTGACCGCGACAAAAACTGCACCGATGTTATCAGTGGAGGCACAGCTGGATACTGTGAGGTCGAAGATGTGGACTCGGGAAGGCGCTTCCAAGTTATGCGATTGCACTGCACTGGATTGCAACCCACATTCAGGAAGGCAGGTTTTCGTTGTTCAGAAGCCCCTTATTTCGCTGCTTTCCGCGCGAACGTCCACGCCGTTGTAGAGAAGACGCACGTTCCTGGCTTCTCGCTACCAAATGGAGCAAATGGCCAGAATTCACGCGATGGTATCGACTTGGTTGTCAACCCGAAATTGCTTGTCAGCGCCTACGCCGCCATCCGCGTACTTCGTGACGTCGTGAGATGTCGCCTTCCCATCGAGATCTGGTTCCATGTCGACGAAATAGGAGAAGACTTTGCTTGTTGGCTCCTTTACAACAACTCGCCATATTTGTTGCGGGATCTCCTTCCGTCCGATGTACAACCCGCTTGCCAAGGGATTCCGATCTAACATTTTCGCGATCTACAACACCAACTTTGACCGTGTGCTCTTCCTAGACGCGGACAATGTGCCCGTCCGTGATCCGACTTTCTTGTTTACATCGCTGGAGTTTGAATCCAATGGTGCCGTGTTCTGGCCTGCTTATTGGCATCCACACCATACGCTCTCCAACCTGCACGCTCAATCAATGGTATGGGAGCTGTTGGGCATACCATTCGTTGACATGTTCGAGCAAGAAAGCAGTCAGGTGCTGGTTGACCGCATCAAACATGCTGCTCCGCTGGAACTGGTGTACTTTTATGCGTTTCACGAACCCAACTACTTCCAGAAGCTGAGTCTTGTAGATAGTGACAAGGATCTCTTCCGTTTTGCTTGGATGAAGCTTGAAGCAACGTTCCACATGATTGAGGCAGTCCCTGCAATAGCAGGTCGAGTCATCAGCGAATCATTCTGTGGTACGACCATGGTCCAGCATGACGCAGACGGAAAAGTGCTATTTCTTCATCCAACCCACATTCACAGGCGAATGCAAGAAGAGTCGGCGAAGAAAATAGTTGGAAATATGGTGATCCCGCCACCAAGAACCGAAGATGGTGGTGAGCAGTTGGGCGAGGACCCTGATCCGATCATCTGGACGCACCTCTTATCACTCAGCAAAAACTCTAGTAAGGAGCAGTACTTGGTCGATTCGTATCGTGCCACACCAGAGTTCCCAAACGAACAACCATGTTACGGGCGCCGATACGAGGACAATTTTGATGCGTTCGAGTTGCAAGAATTCTCAAAACAGGATTTTGCTGGAATTGAAGGCGATTTGAGGCATTTCGCTGTCGAGTATAAAAAGCGTCAATAAGTTCAAAATGTCACTTCAATTCGTATACAATTTACTACATATAGTGTATAATAATAAGTATACCAGCAAGTCGTCTGGTTGTGGTGCTGGGCAGCTCTGCCGTGCACTTGTCAGCATTTGCACATTTGCTCGCTTTGAACGCAATGGCGGACTCGACCATCAAATTTCCGTCCACGCCGCCAAAATGCCGACCTGGGTTACTGCGAGTGATGCTGGTGGGTAGTGTGCTCTACACTCTGTCACTTATGGTGTTGATCGTCAGTCGTGTTCACGACACTTCGTCGACCTCCGAAAGTCTCCCCATGTCGATCGTTCATCTTTTTACCAATGGACAACAGTCTGCAACGCCGGAGGAGTTGGAGGCGGAAGCTCATGCACTAACTGTGACGAATCTACCAGCTGGGGCAACAGTAGAACGACAATTTCGGTGCATCGGATGGAGAGCTACAACTGACTGTAGCGCGGAAGGAGCACGAGATTTAACCAACGACAAACCGTGCAATCGACGTGTAGAGGACGGAGCTTCGGGGTACTGTGAGATCGAAGATATAGAATCGGGTGAAAGGTTTCGGGTAATGCAACGGGGGTGCAGCACTGTCAAGAAAGGGGCCAAGTTTTTCTGCTCCGACGCTCCGGATTTCGCCAATTTCCACGTCAAAGGACGTCGAGTAGTCGAGAAGGCGATTGCACCGGGGTTTAATTTGCCTAATATTAAGGAAGGCGACGTGAAAGCGGGGATTGTTATGGTAGTATATCCGAGTCTATTGGCGAGTGCATATGCTTCGGTTCGAACGTTGAGAGAAGTGCTGAATTGTCGACTGCCAATTGAAATTTGGTCCCGTACAGACGAACTGAAGAGAGTGCCTGGAGCACTAAAACCACTGCAGGAACTGGCGGAAAAGGATGTGAGTGGTGGGATTACATTTCAAGAGATTAGCGATCGCAGAGCACTTCGGTTCGCAGCAAAGGTGCACGCGATTTATAATAGTGCATTTGACCAAGTGCTGTTTCTTGATGCAGACAACGTGCCGGTGCGCGACCCAGCGTTCTTGTTCCAATCGGAGGAATTTGTTCGGACTGGAGCTATCTTTTGGCCGGATTTCTGGCATCCTCAGTACACGATTTTCCACATCATGGGGGACTCGCTACTCTGGCAAATGCTGGACATGCAGTACGTCAACATGTTCGAGCAGGAAAGTGGGCAACTGCTGATTGATCGACGTCGTCATGCTGCAACCATGGAGCTCTTGTGAATTTCTACACATTCAACCACTTCGAGCAACTCAAACTTGTGTATGGTGATAAAGACTTGTTCCGATATGCTTGGATCAAACTGAGCGTACCATTTTTCATGATCCAGACCCCACCTGCCGTTGCTGGAAAGGTTGTCAATGAATCTTTTTGCGGAATGACCATGGTGCAGCACGATGCCAATGGTGACGTGTTATTCCTTCACCGCAACTCCAACAAACTTACCGGACAGATCAAGCGCCAAGAGATCAATTACCCAGTCGAAGCACGGAAACAAGCTCGCTTAAAATTGTTAAACCAAGGACTTCCCGCGACTATCAGTGATGAGCAAGTCCAAGCAGAACTGGAGAATTTAATGCGAACTCCTCCACCGACACTGGAGCCACCAGAACCTGATAATCTTCCCGATCCAGCCATGTGGACGCATTTGTGGACGTTTCGCAACACTTCGAAGCGGATTGACTACCGAATTCGATCGTATAGTGCCCAACCAGATTTTCCTGAGTCGCAGCGATGCTACGGACAGCGTGATATCAGCGACAACGAGCATTTCTACTCTCAGGAGATCGCTGACCTCAGTTTCTCTGGACTGGAAACACACCTGCGTCGTTTTGCTATGGAGGGTGCGCAACTACTAGAAGAGCATCAGGCTTCCATTAAAGACGGGAAGCTTCAATAAATGCGTGAAAGCGTATGTAGAATACTACAGAAGTACACAAATAATATTACCGATTGATCAGCCTCTTGTCGTATTGCTAGGTTCTGCCCACGTGATGTTCTGAGCATGTCTAAGTCGAGCCGCCTCCATGGCAAAATGACGAATATCGGTCTCGATTCCAGCAAAGCTGAAGTTCGAAAACTCTTGCAACTCAAACATCCTCTCTTTCTGCACGTATCGACGTCCATAGCAAGGTTGCCATTGCGGAAACTGAGGCGCGGCTCGGTATGCATCGATGGAGTACAACTTGCGGTAGGCGTCCTTACGGAACGACAGGATGTGGGTCCAGATCACTGGGTCAGGGTATCCGTCGGGCTGTGGAGCTCCAAGAGCTTCCTCCGGTGGAACCACAGTATTCTCTAGTGCTGCTTTTTCCATCCGTTCGTCGCGTTCACCTGTGAGTTTATGCTGGTTGCGATGCAAGAACAACACGTCGCCCGTGGCATCATGCTGTACCATCGTCATTCCACAGAAGGAGCCGTTAATTTCTCTACCTGCCATCGCTGGCAGGGCTTCTATCATGTGAAACGGAGCCTTGAGCTTCATCCACGCGAGCCGAAACAGATCCTTATCGCCATAGACAACCTCTAGTTTCTCGATAAAATTCGGCTCGTGAAAAGAATAAAAGTATACAAGCTCTAGTGGAGCAGCATGTCGAGTGCGATCCACCAGGAGTTGACCGCTCTCCTGCTCGAACATGTCGATGAATGGTGTATCCAACAGTTCCCAAAGCATCGATCGAGCGTGCAAGTTAAACAACGTCCGTCGCGGGTGCCAGAAGTCGGGCCAGAATACAGCGCCATTAGATTCAAATTCGGGTGTTGTGAACAGAAAGCTCGGATCACGCACTGGGACATTGTCCGCATCTAGGAAGAGTACGCGGTCGAAATAGCTGTTGTAAATAGCGAACACCTTGGAGATGAATCCCTTGGCACGCGGGTTATACATCGGGTGAAAGGAAACATCACCAACAAAAATGGCAAGCTGCTGTAGTGGCGCCAGCAACGCGTAGTCACTCCCAATTTCATCAACGTGAAACCAGACCTCAATCGGCAAACGACAATTTAAAACATCACGTAGAACGCGGATAGTTGCGTAGGCACTGGCAAGTAACTTTGGATAAACGGACCATGACGATGCCATCATGAGGTTTTTGTTGCACATTTTCAGCTACGTGTGGCAATGAGAAACCAGGGACAAGAGTCTTCTCAACTGCTAATCGTCCTTCCAAGCGATAATTGACAAAGCTTGGAGCATCTGCACAACGGAACTTGACGTTACCCTTCAAGCTAGTGCAGTGCCGACGCATGACCTGGAATCGCTCCCCCGTATCAATGTCCTCGACTTCGCAAAATCCTGACACGCCATTGGTAATGATCTCCGAACAGTCCTTGTCGTTGTGGGGCTCACGGGGTCCATTGGGTCTGCACTTGCCAGTCGCCCGCCATGCGACGCATTGAAGGTGTCGTGGCACTACTTCCCCTGATGGAAAGAGCTTCACTGGAACTGCCGGGGGAGATGAAATCTGCTGAGTCTCAATAGTCTTGACTGAGTTACTAGACGCCCAAATGACCAGCGTCGACACGTATACCAACGCAACCACTGTGAGTAGACTTCTCGGCCACCGTCGCCAACATTGTACGACCCGTTCGGACAGCGCACGAATGCGGTTCATCGGGGATTCAATCAGTGGCTCCGTTTCGTGAATTGATCGTGTTTGACTGTACACGGGTAGCGTGGCCTGCATCGTCTGGAAGTCGAGCACGTATGTGTCGTGACAGTCAAAATCTTGTGTGGCATGATTTCACTCGCTTGACGCAATGACAGGAATTCGCATCGGACCACTCGTGATGAAGCCTCGCTATGGCCAATCGTAATGTGCCGTGGCGTGATTGTGGATTTTCTCCGTCGATCAACCAATCTGTTCCGAGTTTTTCAGCTGGCGGCGCAGCCAAGCAGAGTTTGACACTGTTGACACTGTACCAAGCTCGAAAGGCAGGCATCCGCGACAAGCTGTGCAAAGTCTGCACAACGTTGCAGTCGTGGTGCACTGAGATTGTACCTACAACAAAAAGAGGACAGCAGTGTAGACATCGTAACAGACTGCACTTGCCAAGCGCCACTTAGGTCGAGATGATAATCATTTACCCTTCTTAACAAAAGTCCACCTCTTAATGATGAAACTCGACGTCTTCTGTGCACTTTATCGGTGAGAACTACTCACGGATAAATCTGAGGAGACCTTGAATCGAGGAATTGATGATGGGACAATCAACGATACACCTGGTAAACTGCTTGCATCGCACAATCGTATTGATCACGCGCCCACACAAACCGGTCGTCATCATACGAAACTTGGCGGTCACTTCACCTCATGTGAATCCCGAAGCCTCGCGGCCTCGAATGCAAAGTATCGGATATCGGACTCGATGCCAGCGAAGCTTGTTCCTGCAATTTCTTGTAGCTCAAACAGCTTCTGCTCTCCCATGTATCGTTTGCCGTAGCACGGCTGTGATTCTGGAAATTGCGGGGCGGCCCGATATGCGTCAATTAAGTACAAATTGAGGTTGACACCTTTCCGAAATGACAACAAGTGGGTCCAAATGACAGGATCCGGGTAATTGTCGGACTGTTGAGCCCCAATTTCTGCCTCTGGGGCCTTCATCCCCGTGAGTTTGTGCTGATTTCGATGCAAGAACAGCACGTCACCTTCTGCGTCGTGCTGAACCATTGTCATTCCGCAAAATGACCCATTAACAGATCGACCAGCCATCGCAGGGACTGCTTCAATCATGTGAAATGACGCATTCAGCTTCAACCATGCCAATCGAAAGAGGTCTTTGTCTCCATACACAAGCTCCAAGCTTTCAAAGAAATTCGGTTCGTGAAATGCATAAAAGTATACAAGCTCCAGTGGTGCAGCGTGTCGGGTGCGGTCGATCAGGAGTTGTCCGCTCTCCTGCTCAATCATATTCACGAAAGGCATGTCGAGCAACTCCCACAGCATCGATCGATCATGTAAATTGAAGAGGGTGCGCCGCGGATGCCAAAAGTCTGGCCAAAATACAGCACCATTCGCCATAAATTCGTTTGATGAAAACAGGAAGGTCGGATCACGAACGGGTACGTTATCGGCGTCGAGGAACAATACTCGATCGAAGTGACTGTTGTAGATAGCGAAGACCTTGGACAAGAACCCTTTTGCGTTTGGGTCATATATGGGGTGGAATGAAATTCCGCCGACGTTGATGCCTAGCTGCTGCAGTGGTGCTAGTAACTTGTAGTTACCGTCGATCTCATCCACATGAAACCATAGTTCGATTGGTAAACTGCATTTCAACACAGTACGGAGGACCCGAATCGTAGCGTATGCACTAGCGAGAAGCTTTGGGTAGACCACCATGACGATCCCGTCGCGCTGAGCACGGTTATTACCAACAACATTCGGCAGTGAGAAACCAGGTACCAGAGCTTTTTCCACTGCTACATGGCCTTCTAAATGGAAGTTCACAAAGTCTGGAGCGCTTGAGCATCGGAATGGGACGTTGTGCTTCAACCCGTTGCAATAACGCCGCATGACATGAAAACGCTCGCCTGAGTCAGCGTCTTCGATTTCACAGTAGCCTGACATATCGTTCACGATAACTTCCGAGCAATTTTTGTCGTCCTGTGGTAGTCGAGGTCCATTAGGTCGACACATGCTTGTAGCTCTCCATGCAACACATTGTAAATGTCGTAGAGCTGTTTGGTTTGCTAGAACCGAATCAGTTTTGACTTGCTCGCGGGTCGAAAACTCTTGAGGTTTGACGATGACTGAAGTATGAGGGATGTGATATACCCAAATAACCAGAAACGACACGGACACAATAGTTCCCAGCACGAGTAGTGTTCGTGGCCACCGCTTCCAGAACTGTACTATCACCTTGCATAATTTTCTTGTTCGCGATATGATCAGCGGGTCGTTTTCCTTCATCAGGTGGTGCTGGCGAGTTGTTCCTCTAGTGAAATTGTAAAGTGCCGGGTGAATGAATATACCTAGAATCCACGCGATTAGCTCTCTAGAAGTTACTGCCTGCAAATACCCACGATTTGTTTTCAAAAGATGATGCGACGTTATGCGGTAAAATGGCCCGTTCCAGGCAATCATCATCCCGGCGTCGCATCATCCAAGCTTCCGACGGCATTCTCTAGCGCTGGTTTTCATCCCTGTTTTTCGCGTTCAAACGCGAGCCAATTGATGCTACTTTGATGCCGCTATCTGCTACTTTGCTCCGACGGTATAGCCAATGATGGCGCAGTCGTACTACGAGTTCAAGATGTTCAAGTACAAGATTCACAAGAACATACTGAAGTAATCTCACATCAATCGGTATGCCTCCATCAAGGAGACCTGTCACCTCTGCTGGCATTATAGGCCCAAGAAAGGATGGCTAGTGCTAGATCACTAGGCAAATAACTTATTATACACACCATTGTTACGTTAACCATGACGAATTTGCGCTGCTTCCATTGCAAAGCGGCGTACAT
>PCFV01000639.1:0-18738 GCA_002812785.1 Phytophthora litchii | reverse complement strand
GAAATTTGAAGATTGCGACCTCTGGTAAGTAACATACAATTAAAATCGCTGATCGTAGATCCCGTTCTGCAGTCCTTGCAGTCCGTAAACACAACTAAGACTACTGTTGTATCAGTGCTTTAGCTACTTTTATGGTAGAAATTTGCTTAGAATTCTATTAAACCCGAACTGTGTTCATCAAAAGCATACTAGTGCATGCAAAGTCCATATAGTCATTTGGCTCATTGCCCACGAGTGCACTGTACAAATGGCTGGAAGTGCAATCTTTGCATCAAACCTACGACCAATCTAAGCTTGCAATAACACTGTGTGCGCGATCCAAAAATGCAATCACTTCGTGTCAACTCTTTTCACCAATACATGGCATTCTGTCTGAGTTCCACTTCGGCACCACCTCATTTATATAATACAGTGTTGACCGCCAGATTGTTTTGTACGCAATTGGTAAGAAGTTTCTTTACACGAAATGGTTCTTGGCAACGTCGACGATCGAGTCGACCAGTAAATGAAATACGTTCCAGTAGGTCCCGTATCTGTACATTTAGGATCGTGTGTCCGATGGGCAACACACGGATGGCTGGGTTTCGAATCTCTGCGGCCTGCAACGTGGTAAAGCAGCGTACATGTAGCAATCCAGCAACAATTTGCCGAACCAGATCTGCCATCGCGATTAAACACACGCAGTGTCAAGTACTCCCGTCATCAATCTCATTTAGCAATTTGTTCAGCAACACACGAGTGTCCCTAGTACGTTCACAACGCCCTGCTGATCAATCCCTCGCCATGGTCAAGATTCGAGCCGCCACAGTTGCCTCTGTGGTAGTGCTGCTCAGCACCCTCAGCGCAACTTTAGCAGACGAATCGTGGGGTGACATGGCACAATACAGCAATGAGAGCCCTGTCACCCAGGAACAACAGTCCACGGACACCCCAGCATGGGACGCGAGCAAGAAGTCCGATGACGAGAAGACAGAGTCCTCAAAGAACGATCAAAAGCCGGATGACGACCAAAAGTCCAATAACGATCAAAAGTCCTACAACTTTCAAAAGTCGGATGACGAAAAGTCCAAAGACGACGCCACCGATGCTCCTACCGACTCGTGGACTTCAACGCCACAGGGTTCGAGTGGAAACAATTGGGGTCAAAGCCCTGCTTCATCATGGGAGTCCAGTGGGAAGTCCGAGGATAACAACAATGCAGATGACAAATCCGACACTTCACCATCTTCCGGAGACGGGCAGAAGTCATGGGCTCAACCTCCTACAACGTCGGAGTCAAGTGGAACCTCAGACGATGATAACAACGACACGGGTGAGTCATCGAAGTCTACCGAGACTTCGAAATCCAACGGAGACTCATGGAAGCAAGAACCAGTCACCTCATTGGGAGGCAACCAAGCCTCGGATGAAACTAGTCCATCAACGGGTAGCCAAACCACCGGTGAAGGTGGTGGTAGCTCCACTCCTTCGTCCGGTGGAGGAAAAGTCCCCGATGGAACGTGGCCAACCAGCACAGGATCCGTTAAATTCACGGCTCCCCACGTCATCAAAGCTGGAGAGGTCTTCGACGGCAAGATGCAGACGTTCGACCGTTCTGACATCACGTGCTCGGAAGGCGAAGGTCAGAAGGACACGGCCGTGTTCCTCGTGGAGGCTGGTGGTACCCTCAAGAACGCCATCATTGGAAAGAACCAGAAGGAGGGTGTGCACTGCGACGACCACGACTGTACCATTGAGAACGTCTGGTGGGACGATGTGTGCGAGGATGCTCTGAGCATCAAGGGCGGTTCGGCCTCCAGTGTGACCACTGTGACGAACTGCGGCGCGCGCTCCGCCTCGGACAAGGTGGTGCAGCACAACGGTCAGGGTACGGTCAACATCGACGGCTTCTACGCGAAGAACTTTGGCAAACTCTACCGTTCCTGTGGCACGTGCGGTGACATTCCCCGCAAGGTGACTGTCAAGAATGTGTACGCCGTGGATCCGCTAGTGAGCGTCATTACAGTGAACAAGAACTACGGTGACCAGGCCACGCTGAGCAATATCTGGGTCAAAACTACCGATGGCAGCAACGAAGTGAAGGTTTGTCAGTGGTCTCAGGGTGGTGACAACCCCTCCAATCTTGGTGATGGCCCGTCACCTCCTTCGTGTCAGTACTCGGAAAGCGACGTACATATCAACCAGGATGTTTCTCAAACTGGAGGCTCACCACCTAACACGCCCTCTTCTCCGACGAAATCGACTGATGGCAGCAGTACATCGCAAACTCAGTGGACTCCAACTCCTAAAACGCCAACAGAGTCTAGTGACAATGGTGATGGTGGTGACGACGAAAACTCTGCAGCGTCTTCTGATGGCAGTCAGACATTCCAGAGACCTGTTCCTTCATCCGAGTTAAGTGGTAACGACGATGGTAGTGATGAAGTTACACCAACCTCTTCAGGTGGGAGTCAAAAGTCAGGCGGAACAACCCCTTCAACGGGAAGTCAAGCTGTCGGTGGTGGTAGCTCCACGCCTTCGTCCAGTGGTGGAAAAGTCCCCGATGGAACGTGGCCCACTAGCACTGGAACAGTGCAGTTCGCCGAGGTTAAGGTCATCAAGGCTGGTGAAGTCTTCGACGGCAAGATGCAGATGTTCGAACGCTCCGACGTCTCGTGCGAGGGTCAGACAGAAAGTGGTGGCAACACCGCCGTATTCCAATTGGAGCCCGGCGCCACGCTCAAGAACGCCATCATCGGCAAGAACCAAATGGAGGGCGTCCATTGTGACAAGCACGACTGCACCATTGACAACGTCTGGTGGGACGATGTGTGCGAAGACGCTCTCAGTATCAAGGGCGGAACAGCCTCTAGTGTGTCCAAAGTCATTGGTGGCGGTGCTCGCTCGGCCGATGATAAGGTCATCCAACACAACGGCTTCGGTTTGGTCGAGATCGACGGCTTCTACGGTGAGGACATCAGCAAACTCTACCGTTCGTGTGGCACCTGTGGCGATAGAGCCAAGAAGGTGTCGGTCTCCAACGTATACATCGTTAACCCCGACAACGCTGTCGTGACAGTGAACAAGAACTGGGGTGACGAGGCAACATTGAGCAACATTTGGATTAAGTCGACGAGTGACAAGGTAAAGATCTGTCAGTGGTCTCAGGGCAACGCCGACGGTGAACCGTCAATGTTGGGCGACGGTCCGTCCCCACCGCTGTGCCAGTACTCAGAGAGCGACGTGCATATCAACGGAGACGTTTCTCAGGCTGGTGGTGGTTCAACACCGAGCACCGGATCTACCAGTGTACCGTCTTCGGATGGTAGCAATACGGAGCAAACTTCACCTGGCGAGTCTAGCAGCAACGACGACGAGGATGGCAACAGTGCTTCTCAGAACCAGTGGATTGAACCTTCCTCCACGTCTTCGAAAACAAGCGATGGTGACAACAATAATGACGATGACTACTGATGCATCCTCGACTTCGTGGGGTGGGGACAGTAAGGAAGTTCCTTCCAAATCGAGCGATGACACCAATGGGGACGACAAGAACGAGAAGGACGATGACAAATCGGACGGCGACAACTCCGACCCAACGCAACAGGAGGAAACTACACCCGACGATCAAAGTGTTATGCAAACGGACGTGGCAGGGGAGGCGGAGACGGATGTGGACTCTGCTGCCACGAAAATGAAGAAATGCAACGTCCGCCGGCGCAAGAGGGACTAAGATGGGCGTTAGCGATGGTACTGATGCCCTTGTATGTTGCCGTTTTAAATGTACTACAACAAGTTGATGTTTTCCATTAAGTGGAAACTATAAACGCCGCACTTTAATGCGAGCATCATTCCAACGTATATCGACGCTATGACAAGAAACGCAGACATACGTGCTGGGGTGAAGATGTGAATTTGTAAAGGCGAACCGGACCGCTGGTTAAACACGCAAAGCTCAACCTCTAGCGACACCGCCGCCGCTGCAGCAACCTGTCTTCATTTTGTCCAAAGTGCCAACCTCCTCTCCACATGACCAACGTGCAGTTGTAACTCGAGTTAACAAGACAGCTTTGAAGAATCCGTGTTTATGATGCTGGTATAGCCGACTCGAAGCAATCAATACTGAAAGCTCTGTCGACAAACTGTTTCCACTGCGTGGCTCTGCCAGTGAATAGACGTCCAAAGCACTATCAATCAACAAGCACACCAGTACAATTGGGCGTGGCCTAATGTTAGCGAGGAAGAATCAATGCAGTATCCTCATCGGCGTGGAAGGCATGTACTGCGACGTCCATAATTTCACGATGAAAACGTGTGTGATAGATTTTGTCGAGAGCGAATAGTCACGACTCAACACTTCCACAAGCTTTACATTTTTCTTGTGGCAATGCAATAACTGGATCAAGTGGAGCACAACAAAGGTGACGTCAGCAGCAACTCATGGACGCAAGTTTCGCAACTTCGTCAAGGGCTACCGAGTTTGCAACCTATGATAGGGCTGGAATTCTTGTAGTTTACGGACGTCGTAACGAGGGAAACACATCTGCAGAAGTCTCTTCGTTACGGAGATGGTTCCAACAAGAGGAAGCTGAAACGGAATGGTGCTCCCAATCTCGAGATTTTGTTGCAAACGGAATCTGTCGCTTGATGTCGAACATTGAACAAGTAGTTGCACTCGTACTTGTTGCCGAGTGCCTAACAGGAAACAAATGTTGCCATTGGCGTGGAGGCAATGAGACGAAGCAGTGATCTTTGCCTGTTGCCTCCAGGCTGTTCAATTGCAGATGGTGATTAGGGCCCCGATGTGTTCTGGTCGAGTGCTCTCCGTCGAAAAGTAATTGCCTGCAAATGTCCTCCACCTTGACGAGTTGCCACAGGACTCACGCCAGGATCGACGAAAGGAGCAAAGTCCTCAGTCCGCCCTGCCTCTCATTCAGCAACTCCTCCCACAAAATTTGGGAAAACCTCCACTTTCCCTCATCCAGCAACCTCTTGCAGTTACAAAAACGATGCATTCCGCACTCGCTCTTCCAAGTCGCAGACGGCAACTAGCAGGCAGGAGTGAAGGTCGATGGCCAACGTGGACGTGGACGCGCTGCTGCCGGAGACGCCTGTGGGCGCCATCGCCACGCTCACGTCTCGCGAGAAGGTGGCGGCCCTCACGCAGGCCCCGCCGCGTCTGTTCGGCGGCTACCTGCGGAAACGCTACTCCAGCAGCATGTACATGGGCTCGTGGCGCTTCTGCGTGCTGCAAGGTGCGCGCTTGCGCTGGTATCGCAGCAAAGACTGCGCCGAGACGGACACGCAGCTACGTGGCGAGGTCTGGATCCAGAGCGTCGAGAGCTGGGACGGACGCACGGCGCTCTCCAAGTATCCGCACGCGTTTGCCGTGCGGACAACGACCAAGAAGCTGCTGCTGTGTGCGGCCGAGAGCGAGCGCGACCGAGAGATTTGGCTACAGCGGCTGGAACGCGCTCTGCAGCGCTCCAAGAGCACGGCGGAGCTGCTGGCGACGGTGCCAGGGAATGAAAATGACGGACGACGTATTGTCCCGACGAATGCGCCGCCGGCACCGTGTGCGTTCCCTGAACGACCTGCTTTAGACGTGTCAATTCACTCGGCGCCGTCAGATTTGACGTACGGTCAGTCGCTGACGATGGGGGATGCAGGCTGTGCGGAGTGTTTTGTGCGGTTTCGGCCGCTCGTAGCGAGACGCGTCGTCTGTGGCTCCTGTGCACGCGCGTTCTGTGCGCGACATTGCCATCATGGTGTTCGTCTGCAGCATCTTGGGCTGCGAGCGGCACGACGGTGTTGTGATCATTGTACTCAGAGACAGGAGTTTATTGGATATTTACGCTCGACAAAGAAGATTTTAGGACCGATGGCTAGTCGAGGAATCTCGATGGATGCGCTCGTTGCGCGCAGTGATGCAGCGACGGCTGCACACAGGAATCAGGGAGGTGACATGTTCGCAAGGACTTTGCACAAGTTACGACATGGACCGATGACGTTGAACCGCACTATTAAGATTTTGTACCAGACGAGAAAGAAGCCACACCTGTTCCGTGTAGCGTGTGAACGACTCCCGTTCTACACGGAGACGTGCGTCGATCGAGTGGAGAATCTGTGGTACCAACTACTGCATCTCGTGCAATGTTTGGATGCTGAGCCAGCCCCTCGCTGTGCGGCTCAGCTGTTCTATCTACAGCGTTATATCCGTGCCATTTGCCGTCGCTGCCCTCGTATTGCACTGCAGACAATTTGGCACGTGCAGGCGTCTGTGGGAGATGGAAACTACCACAACCTCCACCCCCACACACTACTATCACTGCTTGGGTTCATCTACCCGAACACGACATTACCGGAGAGTTCACGCATGTTCAGTATCTGGAAGGATCTGGTGTTTGCGGACTGTCCCGAGCATCAACTAGCGCAGATTCTTGCCGATCTGCGCCAGATTAATGCTAACATGGAAAAACTAATCTCGCTCGAGCCTGATTCCATGCTTGAGCGATGGTTGAACGCTAAAACGTTGCCGCAGTTTGAGAATTGTGCGGCGGAGTTGGCAGCATCAGGTATCGAGCTGTGTGAGTTCCAGTCCAGCATTTTGTACGATTCACTAGATGTTGAGGGGAGCAGCGTGTCAGACGAGGCTCCAGGAACTGACATTGAGTCGCTAGTGCTGGAGCAAGTTAGTTTTGTGCAGTCACTGGCAGCCATTAGCGAACGCCTGCGCCACATCCAACCCGTATCGGACCGTGGGAAGTATTTGGCTGGCGAGTTGGAGACACTGAACAATATGCTACAGTCTTCTGCGCTTTATCCACTGAGTGCTGCATCCGACGAGCTGTATCAAGTGGTGCGCATCCCGCCGACAGAAGGCAAGGTGTTTTCCACTAAAATGCGTGCTCCAACCCTTATTTTCGTGGAGACTGTTCCAGTTCAAAGTGGCACTATTGGTCTCGATGATACCGACCGTCTTCGTCCATTTGTATTTAGTTCCCACCCACGCAATTCAACTTTCTTCGAGTCCGCGGTGCTGGATGAGATTGAAGCTTCTGCTGTATCGTCAAGCGGGGAAACGATGTTATCGCCAAGCAGCAGCTCAACATTAGCAACACCTACACCAACAAGCACTGTTACTGGGCCTGTAAGCTGCCCAGATGATTTGGCAGCACTCCAGACAAGTGGTGTTTTGGAGAACGACGGGGCGAGGGCAAACGAGAGACGTCCAACTGGCCCTGGCGGTATTTTAGGTCGGCACATGACCGTCCCAAACAGTGGGCGAGATGCATCATCAGCTAGTGGCAGGCGTCACACGGGTATCATGCCACATTTGCCGCAGCCTAGTCGTGGGAGCAAGATGGGTGCTGGGGCACGTGCTGGACGACTGGGTGTCGAGAATTTCGTGTATGACAGCAAAGTGTTTGGTGAGAGCTGGGAGGAACGCAAGGCACGCATCCAAAGCGAGTCACCCATGGGTAAACTACCAGGATGGAACCTTTTTTCAGTGATCGTCAAGACAAATGATGATTTGCGACAAGAGGTGTTCACGATGCAGCTCATTCACAAGCTGAAGTCCATCTTCGAGTTTGAGGCGCCGCACTTGTGGCTACGCACGTATAGAATTGTAGCAACCGGGGCCAACATCGGCCTATTGGAGACAATTACAGATGCTTGCTCGCTGGACCACCTCAAGAAGACATTCCCTGGTGGTAATCTGTCTGAATACTTCCGCAGCGTGTACGGTGATCCCTCCAGTTCAGAATTCATAGCTGCGCAGCGACGTTTCATTGAAAGCATGGCTGCTTACTCCATCCTCAGTTATGTGCTGTTGCTGAAGGATCGTCACAATGGCAACATCTTGCTCAGTTCAGAGGGCCGCGTGATCCACATTGACTTCGGGTTTATCCTGGGTATTGCGCCTGGAGGCATGTTCAGCGTCGAGGACGCTCCATTCAAGTTGACGAAGGAGATGGTCGATGTGATGGGAGGCCTAGGATCTCCCGGCTACAAGCGGTTCCGCCACTGTTTATGTGAAGGCTTTTTGGTGCTGCAGAAGTACCAGTCCGAGATTGCCGCGTTGCTCCAGACGACTGGCCAACATTCTCCATTCCCATGTTTCCACGGTGCCAAACTAGCACGCGTCATCGTTGACCTGCGTACGCGATTGTGTGTCGGAATCTCACGACGAGATATTCGGCATCGCGTGGATCACCTGCTACGCAAAAGTTATAACGCGTGGGGAACTCGGCAGTATGACTCGTTCCAATTGCGCAGTAACAACATTCATCCGTAGACGTCGACATTAGTTCGACATGTTATTCCAAGGCATATAACCAACGTTCCGCGTTGACAACAACTACCGCTTGACTCGACGGTAGCTCAGCTATAGCGCCACCTGAAGTATTTACTGTGGCGTACTCGTTTTCGTTCTTTCGCTGAGTTTTCTAGGCAAACCATTAAAATTCAGCACGTAGTTTGTTTTTTAGTTGGAACTAAGGGGTTAAAGGTTAACTCTATGAGGACTTCATGCGTGCTTTGACAAGGTGTTTGCGGAGGTTCTCGTTGTCCTCAGTGAGCATGACATTCTTCGTGAGCAACTCCGCGCAACGTCGCTCAACTTGTTCCAACAACGCCATCCAGTGAGCTTTGGTACTCGACAATCGTGATTCGAGTTGGGTTTTGGCTGAGCGTAAAGTCTCCAGCTCGTTGATATCTGCCGAGTTCTTAGTATTGGCTGATGGCTGTGAGGTCGACGCCACATTGTTGATAGTACCTGACACTGGCTGGTTTGATTGCTGTTGTAATGTAAGTCGCCGCACTTCTTCTAGCTGACGAGTCAGTGCCGCATGCATTTCAGTGATGGCATTGACTCCATTTTCACTGCCTTGAGTTGGTGCAGTCTGTCTCTCCTTTTGCTCACTTAACAGATTTGTGTTCTGAGACTCAAGCTGTGCAAGTATTAGCGCTTGTTCCGACCGCTTCTGCATCTCTGACACTAGTTGCTGTTCTGCCGCTGCAAGCCGATCACGAAGTTGGTCGATTTCGTCAGCATTAGGTGGTTTTTCACTATCTTGACACACTTGGTCCTTGTCTTGATGTGGTTCCGTACCAACTTGAGCAGGTTCACGAATACGTCGTGACAAACGTAAACTAGCGTTCCGCACGCTGTCAAGTTCATCACGAAGTTCTCTTTCACGCACTTGATATGAAGCTAATAATTCCTTCAGAGCTCGAATACCAACACCAGGTTGGATTTCTCCATTTCCTGACTGATGAAAAAGCGCGAGTTTCAGACGGAAAGTCTCAAGTTGTGCTTGCAAGTCATGGTGTGCACGCTCCAAAGCCAAGACTAACTCTTCATTCTCCTCATTCTTTGCCTTCAGTGTTGCGGTTGTGTGGTGTTTTTCTCGAATTTCACGAGTTAAATCATGTTGTAGACGTTCCAGCTGAAGTTCTAGCGTACGCTTATCCATCATAAACGCACTACGTTGAGATTCTAACTCTTCGTTCAGTTGTTTGACAGTGAGTTCGCGCTTGCTATCAGCATCTCGTCCAGCTTGCTGGGTCTCAAGTTGTTCTTTCTTGGTGACCAACTCTGCACGTTCTAGTTCTAGTTCACGGCGCACCACATTCTTACGCATGTCCTCGATCTTGGTTTCAAATTCACTAGCTCGTAGACGCAATGCTTCGTTATCCGATCGAAGTTGCGAGCACTCAGCCTGCTGCGAATCAACTTGAGATTGGCGTGTGCGTAATTGTGTGGCAAGAGCTTCCATCTCACCCTGGAGTTTCTGCTTCTGGTTGACCGCGACAATAAGTTCCAAGCTAAGCTGCTGATTCTTCTTGGCTTCTGCGTCACGAGTACTTTCAGCAGTTTTCGTTGCCTCCTGCAACATTGCCAATTCACAGCCAAGTCGCGTTTTGTCCGCTACTAGCTCGTTCATCTTACTGCACAAATCTTGAATTTGAGTGGCTTTGGTAGCGTCATCTTGTTGGATTTCAACAACAAGTTGTTCTGCCTTGAGTAGCCGTGTTTCCACCTCAAACTTGTCACTATCTAGCTGTTGTACGTGAGTATCACGCTCCAGTTGAAATGCTACTAACGCCTTGCTAAGTGCTAGTTTTTCCTGTTCACAGGCCAGCAACTCAGTGCGAAGAGATAGCTCGTTGTCAAACAACTCGCGATATTTGATACGCAACTCGCTCAATTGTGCTGTCAGTGCATCTTTATCTTCACGCAACAATCGACGCTCGAGTCCTCTCTGTGCCAGTTTTCCCTCTAGTTCATGAAGTTTACGCTCGTAATCTGCTAGTCCTTGTGTTCCATTAACTGTGTTTTCCTTAGCCACTGCAGCCGTGGACACTGTAAGATGCTTCTGTGTCATGTATTGCCGGCGGTGCAAACCACGAATCATGTCATTATTCACAACGGGGAATGTGGACACACGAGGCAGTATTTTACCAAGCTGCAGTGTTGCTGCAGAACCCCTCAAATCACCAGGACTCAGACACATTAACGCGAAAGTAAGGCAGTTACCCCCCAGTGCATCCTGGAGTAGTGTTGTGAGCTGCGAACCTTGATAGCGAACTGATACTTTCTCTGTGTTTGTGTTGCTCAAACTCTCGATGACTTCTTGGAGTGCAAACAGCGACTTGTTCAATAAGGGTCCTTCGGACAAACGCACAGCAGTTCCAGACTAGTACATCACATTATCCAAGAAACCAAAACCAAACGTATTTCGTTAAGTGTTGTGGCGACACAGACAGACATTAAAGGATACTCACGCATGTGAGGCGGTCAGTAGCTGGTAAATCCACGAGGTCGAAGAACGAGTAAAGTTCTTGTGCAGGTGCTTCGCTAAATGCAAAAGTCTGCTTGACTGAGATCTGCAAGACATCAATGGAAGTTAGTGCTGAAGTACAGCTTAACGTTCGCTTAGGCGAAGTGATTCACTCACCCGCAACACGGCACTGGTGAATTCGGATGAATTGCCGTAAGGACCATTGACACTATGTCTCGCACCGAGGCCAGCATCTAACAGTTTGCGGAAGTCCCCTGCAGAAGTAAGAGGTGCTGACTGGGTCAAGTTCTTGACGATCTTTCCCAGTGCTGGGTCGTCCTCGATCTGGAGATCTTGTCTACTGTCTTCTCTGCTTCCATTGCTGGTCACTGCTAGTAAATCCTATGCGAATCAAAGCAAGAAAACAAGTTGCCATTATAAAGCTCCATCAAATGGCCAAGTAACAAACTTCGTCCTACTGTGATTGTTTCTTCAAAAAGCTCAATGAATGATAGACACAGCGAGAAGGTTGTCGAGGAGAGAACTTGGTTCTTTCTGACAGCCATAGCTGCTGATGAGCTGTTGTTGTTGTTATTTAGCGTGCCAACTTTGTTCTGGAGCATGTCGAATAGAGTTCGGAAGACTACAACAGCAAGACTCTGGTCTGGCATGGGTGAAAACAACACTCGGTGTTTCTGTGCCTTGGCAGAACCAAGTGCAAGCACCGATACATTCACGCCTTCCACACACGCAGTGACAAGCGACCTCAGCGATCTTTCCATCACATCTCCTTCCGTTGCCTGCTGATAAACATGATCCACCTGCATTCCCAAAGTCTGCCAAACTCCCACTCAATCTCAACCGCGTACGTTCATATTCCTCCTGATAAAACGATACCTCGTCCGTCGATCCACTGGCAATTTCAATTTGTTTGCCATCTTTCACCTGTAGAGTTGAGTTGTCTACAATAGTTTTCTTGCTTTAGTGTCGTTTGAATGAAGATTTTGCTTGAAAGTACCAATTACCTGGTTTCGTAGCCGATGAACCAATATACGCATGCATCTGTCAATCCGACCCAGCTTTAATTACCATACCTTCGCAACACCACGCGTTGAATACTGCCCTACCTGTACAGCAACGCCATTAGGCCCACGATCTACCATGCTTGTAGCCACACTAGCAAGTTTGTTTTGGTAAATCTCTGCGAAAAGGCTCTCAAGTAACCCCCTTTGCAACATCACTGATGGATGTCACTTAGTCTCAGAATCCCAGTTTCTCGATACCATTTCCACAGGAAAATGCGTTGGGAAGCGAACATATTAATGCTCGTGACTGGAGTACTCAATGTTTGTGGGCATACACGATCTCCGGGATTTTTTCCGGATCACCTTCAAATTGAACCAAGTGTCGTTGCCGAATTTGCGATCATCGCGGGACTTATCATTTGTCTCTATGGCTTTCGACTCCTGCGTGCAATGATTTTCTTGTGTGGATTTCTTGTCACGGGCGTGTTGGTATCTGCAGCGTTTGAAAACACTTTTGGAGTGAAGATGTGGGTCCTTACTGCTTCGTGGATCGGATTTGTTTTCATGGGTATGGCAGGTGGCTGTGTCGCGTTGGCATTCTTCCCGTTAGGCGTGTTTCTGATGGGATCGATGCTGGCCTACACGTTCACATCGTCACTTCCCTATCGGATGCTTCCGGGCGAGTCGAGCCCAGCGCTTGATGGTGTTGTTGTGGTACTAGGTGGCATGCTCGCGTGGCTGCTAGTGCGGCCATTTGCTATTGCTGGTAGCAGTCTCATGGGTTCTGTAGCTGCTATCTGGGGCATCGGCTACTTTGCTGGTAATTATCCGAGCGGCGATGATATTGAGCGCTTCCAATCGCACATGATGAGAAGCAGAGAACATTGGGTATATGCAGTTCCAGGAGCCTGGTGGGCGTACCTGGCTGCAATCCTGGTATTACTCATTGTTGGAATGATCAAGCAATGTCGTGATGTCAGCAAAATGCGTAACTACAGCCGTATTGGTCGCTACACAGGCTGGCAATCCAGTACGAGCATCCCGATGCCGTGAATTGCAAGATTCTACTACAACCACGTAGCAACAGCAGATGTCATTGTGTCTCCATTCATTATCACATCTAAATCCGCTAAATGCAGTTCACTTGTCGCCCTCCTTTGTAGGCTCCACCACCAGCACAGCGTTATCGATGATCACGCGCAAGTCGTCCTTCTCCATAATAGCACCGTTGCCATCGCTGCGAGAAACTTGCATGGAGTCGTCCTGGTACTGGGCTGCGCGATCCACAAGTCCGTTCAGCAGGCTCTCTTCCAGTTCAAGAGTAGACGCCGTCGGCAGATCAAAGCGCGTGATCACATAGCGCAACCAAGCCGCCACATTGGCACACTGAAACCCGCTCGCAGCTGTCAGTCGGTCGGCCGCGTTCTCCAGCTTCTCACGCAGCTCGTTAAAGAAGGGGTCTCCTTCATTCTCGCTTGCAAGCTCAGCATATCGGTCGAACACGAACGGCAAGAACGCTGTCGCCACCTGCGTGTGCGGCAGGTCCGAGATGCCGCCCATGGACACCGCCAACGCCTGCGCTGCTCCTGTTCCCGATGAATTGGCTGCAATTCCCGACAACAAACTACCAATTGCAAACTGTTCGCGTAGAATGGCACCTTTGAGATCCAGCTTGCCTTCCTTCAGCGGTGCAGCAGCAAGAGCTCCTGCCACAGCCTCTAAACCCTCCAGAGCCAACGTGTTAGTCGCGTCATCAGCACAACCCAGCAAGTAGCTCTCCAGACATTGTCCCAAGGCCGTCAGTGCGCCTTGTACCGTCGCGCGAAGCGGCACCGTCAGCATCAACGTTGGATCAATGATCACAGCCTGCAATATAACATGTTCGTCATCAGTGAGTTATCAATTTCCGTTACAAAAGGCAACTTCAACATGTATCCATCTTGTACCTCTGGTACAATCTCCTTCCCTGCTGCAAAAAGCAACTTGGTCTCAGCATCTTCATCAAGCAACAAAGTGCTCTTAGCCACTTCTGCGCCTGACCCAGCAATGGTCGGGACCAGCAGCAGTGGTGAAATATCAAGTTGCCCTTGCTGCAACTTAAACTCTTCTTGGTCATCGTCGTCGTCCTGAACAACCACAAAGTCGGCTGCGCTACCTCCATTGGCTAGCACAGCAGCTACGACACGCGCTGTGTCCATGGCGTTGCCACCACCGAAGCCCACGACGCCATCAGCGCCAACGCGTTGAGCTGTGGAGACTGCGTGGTCCACTCCTTCCAGTGTGGCACAGTCCCGCTCCAATGTGTATTGGAAACATGGCACGCCTGCTTGCATGAGCAGAAACTCGGCATATTGCGTCCTTGCAGCGGCTGCGGCGTCGCGATCACGCACTATTAGCACCTTGGACATTCGACTCGAGCAACTTAAGGCACCCAACTGCGTTGCCGCAACTTTAGCTCCAAAAATGACACGAGCGGACTGCCCTGACGCGCTGAGCTCGCGCGGAGCGGCATCGAAGCTAGACGAGATGCAGCGCGTCTGCAGGAGGCACGCGCGAGCGCGCGGAGGCGTGGCACGCAGCAGCCGAAGCATGGGCGATGTGTGGCGCTGGGCTAATCAAAATATTCTCAGGAATTTTCAGATTGGGTGTGACGTAAATACAATGTATCCATATCGATTCGAAAAGGTGTATCCATTTCAAGTTGAAGTGTACTCACAGGTTTGGCTAATAGTACTCTCGTTCAAAGTTGGCATTAATAAACGGCACGGCAGCATATTCACCGAAATGGGTATCGCTAAGAGCAGTACGTGCTTCACCTGTTAGTTGTTCCCACATCACGAGGTCCTGGAACTCACCGCCAGCCTTCCACCGTGTCTACCGTGTGGAAACCATAGTTGTTAGCGCCAGCCAGATAGTTGATCATGACACTTGTACCATCCATCCCATCCGAAGGTGGAGAGGTGTACTTGGAGTACGAGCCATTTGCGAACGATGAAGGCGAGACGTCGATCATTTTGGATTTTCAACCGCAGGGTTGTCAAGCCACACGACAACATTCACCCAATCATGATGTCTACCCTTCTTGAAGAGGGCTGCCAGCATGTCTTTCAGGAAGTACCACGCGTACATAATGGACCATAGGTCGCTGTACCAGTCGCCCGTACACCTGGAGGTCACACTTGATTCGGTGCAATCTCCATCATCATCACCATCAGACACATGAGTTGTGAAGGAATTGAACAACAAGTTTCTTCACAGTGGGGTGAGATTATTCAGGTCCCTGGTTATTATTCAGCGAGCTACCGGCACTCCGACCTTCATACAAGTTGACTGCAGGGGGCCAATTTGAGATGACAGTCGAAGTTAACACGAGATGTGTTACTGGTCCATAGCTGCAGGGTTTGTAGTACCTACGTGTTAGGGGACACTACAACGATACCAACTTACGAATCAACCGCAAGTCTAGAATGGCCAGGCATTTCCCAGTTTCGTGAGGAAATTACCGTCGTTCATAGGCACATTCGCTTTGCCAAAGCTCGTCGTATTCAACGCATATCGAGCTGCGTCTGAGAGCTGCTCCCACATAATGAGGTCTTGGAAATCTCCGCTCTCAGACGTCGTGTCAAGCGCATGGTTGATCGGCCAACGATTCTCATAATTTACTTTGACACTGTTGCCGTCTACCGAGTCCAAACTAGGAGGCACATACTTCGAGTATCCGCTATGTGTGGATGGACAAACAGCCAGAATCGTCGGGTTCTCGACGTCGGGGTTGTTGATCCGAACGACGACATGTTCCCAGTCGTGGCGGTGGCCAAGTCTCGTTGACGGAGAATCCTTCGGGAAGTACCAGGAGTACATGATAGCCCATTTGTCATTGAACCAAGTCGAACGTCCATAAACTTGTGAGCCCCAACCGGAGCCCTTGCACGAACTGCTGGGTGCTCCGGTGAATTTGAGTCCACCACTGGTTTGACCAGCTTCGTTCACAGCAGGATACGGGTGACATCCATTGGTGATATGGATCTGGGGTTTGAACTTGATAGCAGCTTTCTGGGAGATAGTAACAGCTTCTGGCTGAGCAAACGGAACGACTTGGTCATGGTCGATAGTTTCAGCCTGAGTGACTGCCAAACTGGTGAATGTAGCAATAGCGATGAAGAATCCATGAAGGTTCATACTGGAAGCTTGTCCGATGGAGGAAGAGACACAGATGCCACCATAATTATTGAAGGATCTTTCTTCAGCATTTGTGAAACATATGCAGCTGGTGACGGAAGAAAGCACGACCAGGGTCGGGAAAAACGTGAATCTCATCTTTAGGCGCTAAACCTGAAGCTCTTCCAGAGGTAAATTTCGAATGACCGATTCGTAGTACACCATGGGCTTCCCAAACTGTCGTAAACGGGAAATACTTGTTCTTGATTACGAGTAACGAAAAAATTTCAGCACTCGTAAACAGTCTCAGGAGCTCACTGTTGATACATTACCTCGAATACGTTCTTCCTTAGAGCACACCACGAGTTTGTAAAGAAACGATTAGCTCTCGATCAGTTTAGCAAAGTGCGTTCACAAGTGTATGTTGTTACTAATTCAGAACACGGTGATTTTGAATTTATGGGGAAATGCTGTTGAAGTATTGAACGATATGACGAAACTTGCACACTGATATTCGGGTTAACTATTCCAAATAATTCTTTTTCAGCGTGGAATTATCTGGAGCAAGGCAACATAATCAGCGTATGCATCGTGGTTTTATAGGAAATTATGCTGCCGAATTGGGCATGGCCAAGAAAACCGAATAACTTCTTCACTACGTGTTCTCATATGCTCGTTGTAACAATGTGAGCTGAAAGCAGTTCGTAATTTAAGTTTTGGTTCTTGGAGTTCTTGGTAGCTTGATGAGAATTGAATCGTTAAGTGGAGGTCATCTACCTGGAGGCTATACCTATCGAATTCAATCTCGCCATGAATTGTTGCGGTGGAAACACAAGCGATTCTAAAGATTGATGCGGATAAGAATTTTAACTGTGTGGATACAATGAGAACTGAATGACGTGACTAAGTTTATTTATTTTGTATCTTCTGGATCGAGAACAGCAATAGTAGTTGCAACAACCTGCTGTATTGGTATCCCATACCTAGCTACTCAGCAGCGATGCGACTTTTTCACGATAACAGCCTTTTGATGAGGCATCATGCAGACTCCAAGGTGGTAGTGCTTCCCACGCCTAGTAACTTGACACCACCCCCAACAACGCCAGTGGCTACGCCAAGACCAGCCAGAACAAGAAAAACCTTTGCCCACTTCGGTAGCGGCTTGTTGTTCTCCACTGCATGTACAATCTGTGATGACTGCGCCGAAGGCTTCGACGCCTTACGACGAGGGAACACCACATTCGGGTTAAAGGCAAACACTACTCGCTCTTCATTGTTCACATCCTGACTTCTCCTGAGATGGCGAGCATTGCTGGTTGAGTCAGCAGCCTTGGTATCAGACGGAGGAGGAACGTCGATATTATTTGGAGTAGTTTCTTCGGCAGCTCCAATGACGTTCCAGTTGCTAGCAGCGAAAATTGCTACGAGCAGGATGAGGAGGGAGTTGGGTCGCATTTGTTGGTCTCGAGGGAGCTCCGTGTGCGAGGGTAATTCTGAAGTAATCGGTCTCAACAGAGAACAATTTGTTGCTGTGCACCCACGGTTTATCTGTACGGACGGCGATAACACAGCCTGGAATCGTATCTCAGCTCCTTCATCAATGAACTGTGTACATATAACATATAGTAGCAATCACTGCTGACGTACGGTGTTATTGTGCGTCAACAATGATGACACAATCCCCAATCACTCATTTTCTGAGAATCCACGCGTTATGGAATAACGATGCAGCGTTCGCCGACTACTGCATTCATGTATGTTCATCAAATAAGACTACTACGGTAATGTCGGAGCAGTGCCTGAAGTCGGAGTGTTCGGAGGGTGGTAAGCGGTGATAATGAAAAATCTTACACCAGTTCACCAATTCTTGGGTTATTTAATTGATAGCCCACCAACAGCAAAAAATACTGACCCAAGCATAACCAAGAGAAAATCTTTCCCATTTCGGTAGGGTTTTCCCTTTCACCGTATTCGAAAGTTGCAATGATTGCTGCCTGCTGGCCTTCGAAGCTACCTCATTCATCGAAGTTATTGATGTTAGACGCAACAAATTCATATACGCACCAACAGGGGGTACCATCATCCTTGCTTCTTCTTTCGGTTTCCAATTTCCCTCAAGACGATGAGTTAGGTTGGCAGAGTCTGCCAGCTTCGAGTTAGCAAACTTGTTGTAGGGAGCAGTATCTTCTACACTGGTGTCTCTCATGATAAAAGTCGTAGTAACGACGAGCAGGACGAGAAAATGACAAAATTGCATTTTTAGTGCTCGAGAAACTGAGTATGCAGGCACTGCTTGAATGAGCGGATCTCAGTAGCGACGCCCTTGTACGTCTCCACATAAATCTGCAGTTTGTGGCTCCATCTACTCGAGTATTACTGGCAAGCTTGGAGAAGCGCGTCATTTCATTCTCACCCCTGTGATTCATTTGCCTACTTGCAAACTTAGTAACTCTTGGTACATTGTTTCCCTACCCATAAATTACACGGACGCCACCATAAATTGCACCAATTCCGAGCAAAACCAACAGAACACTCGCCCGCTTCGACAGCCGCTTGTTATCCTCCACTTCATGTAGAATCTGCGGCGAAGCAATCGAAATCGAGTCCATATACCCAACATCAGCGCCACCCTCCCTCTCTTCATGATTCGTTTTATGCCTTCCCCTCAGACGGCGAACTTTGTTGTCAAAGTCGATATGTTGAGTGTCAGACGCATGGACGACTTTATTATTGAAGGATCTTTCTTCAGCATTGGTGAAACATAACGTAGAATACACTGGGGCGGACGT
>PCFV01000638.1:0-18748 GCA_002812785.1 Phytophthora litchii | reverse complement strand
CCCGTTTCGGTTGTCGTGCCCTCCGTGCCACGGAAATCAAAAGTCTTGTTCAGCACAATCACGAGTGGGTCACTCGAAGAGAGGTACGACACCAGTTCACTGTTTGAGGTCGGGTACACGGTCTTGCCATTGGCTCCACCAGTAGTTCCAGCAGCCAGGCCGTTGGGAGTACCGACAGTGAAAGCGCTAGCGCAGTCAGCGATGAGAGCCAAAGCGGCGGCGAGAGCGAGATGAACGCGGACCATAGTGAAGATGGTGAAGTGTTTCTTGTTTGTAGTGCGCGATGCGAGGCAAGTTTGGGAATGAGGTGGTTACAGCGCTAGGTTTACCTCTCACTCTAGAGTGCTGATATTCCAGTTGGCAAGGCCACCTCTAGTTCGTTTTGACGCATGGACAACGACCACGACAGGTACCATTAATATCTTGTCTTGAAAGGGATTAAAGGTGCAGATCTTCTATAGCACGTCAAATCTTTGGTATTTTTCCTATTCTAACGGCTGAGGTTGATTAGGGACAGCTGTATCCTTTAAAGCGACGCACTGACTGAGTTCAACTTTCACGGGAATACGGTTGTAGCATGTGCTTGTCACGATTCAAAGTGCTTCATGTCCGCCTACTTGTTGCACGCTTCACCGTATGCTACACCAGAAAGCACGCCATGGCCCCGTTAGGGTATTTATTGATACTATTGTGCATTTGTGGTGAATATCAAGCTCGCCCACCGTTTAGTGGTAAAGTTGCAAACAACGGTGTTCATGAGCTTACAAGCATAGTTCACTCATAATTTGGCTGTTAATAATACCTTCATGTTAGAGTCTGACTGGTCTTCCTGTTTTGTCTGATTGATAGCACTTTTTATTCAAATATTTATCGCGTGCGATTAGATAAACTTTAACTTTAAACATTGTGTTAATAGTTCGTGCCGTGTTGGAGGTCCCCCCTCCAACATTGTACAGGATGTACAATGTAAATCGACCTTTATGTGCTGTCCGACAGTAACAGTGGGTAAACATTTTGGAAGTGGGCCGTATTACCGGTACAATATGCTAAACATTTTCATTGCGATTCGAACACCAAAAGATCGTGTGCGTTGATCGTGGCCAGTAATGGCACATGTTCACAGAGCGATGGCGTGCGGAGCTACATCTTGAACCTTTGTACGGATGCCCCGAAAAAAAATCAGTAAAAACAGCTGATGTTGGTCGTCGTTATCTCCAGAATCTCCAAATTAATACTAAATATGAGAGAACTGGACGTTTTATTTTTACGCATACTCGCTTTGATCGTTGACATCCCAATAGGTACATGTGTTGTTGGTAGTGGAATTGTACGTGGGGACGGGAATTCCATGTACAAGCACACGCGAATCCAGCTTCTATTTGCGTTCCACATAGAACAACGGTTGTATGCATCGTGATTCTTGCAAAACAGAACGGTATCTGCGGAGTTTGGCAAACAGGATGCACCAACAAAAAATTGAGGGTAATTCACCATTTCTAGTTTGAGAGACCAGCACATAATGGTCCTATTGAAACCGCAAATACTATCGCAGACTGATTCCGTTTGTAGTGCTTGTAGTTGCGTGGCCCGTTAAAACGGTAGATCCGCCACCCATGCGCGGAGGTATGAATACGAGTCCTCGTTGACCAGCAGGCAAACCTACTCGTGGTTTCAACTCTGCCCATGCAAATACAGTACCATGTGGACGGAACCCCATCCTTAGAATTTCGTGCGATGGATCCCCGGGGCATCATGCCCGGCATGTGTATCCAGGCTATTAAGAACGCGACACGAATACAATATAGCACTCAGTGTTGGTAGAATCTGTAGGATTCACGATTCATGTATTAATAGGTCAAGAGTCGACATAAAGGATCGATACTTGGCACATCATTGGACTTACTGCTGATGTGTGGCACCTTATCCTGGACGTGACTAACTCTATTGAGAGCGTCTTTCAATGTCAGCCAAGAGTTTCTGTGCTGGTTGTGCTGCAATCGGAGAACGGTAAGCACTCTGAGTACTATGCGGACACGGATCAATGGGGGATTTGGGATCGCGGACAGGGAAGTCCACTCATCCATATCTACTGCAGCATACTGAAGTCGACCATGCGAGTTGCATAGTAAAGTTGCCACATTACTATATGAGATCAGAATCTTTACGTTACGAATGACATTTATCTATTTCATGTTTTGTTTCACGTTACAATGCAAAGCCGACGCAGCCATCTGAATTGCACCCACTTAATCCAGCTTGCCGACACCGAAGTTACTGGTCGTCGCGGCCCAAGCGTTCTCCACATCGCTCGACTGGATCGACGCCTGGGTAGTCGCGATCGACGACTTGACCGTTTCAGCAGCAGATTGCTGCTCCATCTGTTGTTCCGATTCATTCGTCTGAGACTCCTGCTGGTGCGAGTTCGAGGATCCGGATGAGTATTTGACGAAAGTGGGGATTGTCTTGATGGTCTCAAGAGCAGTCTCGCCGTTGCGCGACGGGAAAATGCCGCTGTTCACCAGGACGTTCGCCTTGCAGGCTCGACCCAAGTACTTGGTGCATTCGTCCTCATTGTCGGCAGCATATAGAGCACCATCGTTTGTTTTGTTGAACAGTGGCATTCTCGTGTTGCTGAAGTAGTTGTCCTCGGCAAGAACCCACGCGTTAGCGCCAATCTCAAATGAGTGACCTGAGTTGTTACCCCAGTAGTTGTTGGCGACATGCGCTACAACATGAGCTTCAGCCTCGCCACCGATCTTGGGAGAGCGGCCTGAGGTCCCATGCACGTAGTTGTTCAACATGCTAAACTTCGTAACCCCGTAGAAAATGAAAGACCAGTAATGGTGTCCATCGCATGACGAGGAGTAGTCGGTGTTGCCGTCGAAGTCCGAGTTACTGATAGTCATCGAGTCGGTACTGGCAAGGTTCGTCGTGAGAAATTGACGTCCGACGTGAGAGATCTTAATATGGTCTAGCCAAATGTTCTTCATCGTGATCTTGCCGTGGTCAAGACCCTGAAGGTAAATGGCGTCGCCACCCCAGACAAGGTGTCGGTTGAGCTCCGTAATGTGGATGTTCTGCACAATGATATTGTCACCAACAAGCGTCAAGCCCTTGCCCATGATCACACCGCTCTTGCCAATACCACGGATGGTCTTGTTACTCCTCACATTCATGCGCTTCAAAGGCGCATTGTCATAAGTTCCGTCACGTCGGTGCCACCAGTACAGCCACCAGTGTTGTTCATACCACCCTGCTGGAGAATGACATCCTGGCTCTTGAAGCCGTTGTTCTTGGCCATGCATGCACGTGTATAGTCTGGACGACAGCCAGGTTCGGTGGTTGTATGCGTTGTCGTAGGTTACCGTGGTTTCAGTACCATTATCACAGCCACCCGTGGTTGTCATGTTTCCACCCTGGATGATCACATCCTGGCTCTTGAAACCGTTGTTCTTGGCAATGCACTTGCGAGTGTACTGAGGACGACAGCCAGGTTCGGTGGTTGTACCCTCAGTACCACGGAAGTCAAAGGTCTTGTTCAGCACAACCACCAGCGGTTCTGAAGCGTTCAGGTAGGAGATCAACTCCTGGTTCGTGGTAGGGTACACGACAGTGCCGTTGCCACCGCCAGTGGTCCCGGCAGCAAGACCTTCGGGAGTGCCGATAGTGAAGGCGCTTGCACTTTTGGCGACGAGGGCCAATGCAGCGAGAGCGAACTGGATACGTCCCATACTAAAGAAGAGATGTCTTGAGGTAGGCGGATGGGGTGCAGTGCTCAAGTTGAGGCAAATTTGAGAATGTGCACTTGCGAGTGTACTGAGGACGACAGCCAGGTTCGGTAGTCGTACCTTCAGTACCACGGAAGTCAAAGGTCTTGTTCAGCACAACCACCAGCGGTTCTGAAGCGTTCAGGTAGGAGATCAACTCCTGGTTCGTGGTAGGGTACACGACAGTGCCGTTGCCACCGCCAGTGGCCCCGGCAGCAAGACCTTCGGGAGTGCCGATAGTGAAGGCGCTTGCACTTTTGGCGACGAGGGCCAATGCAGCGAGAGCGAACTGGATACGTCCCATACTAAAGAAGAGATGTCTTGAGGTAGGCGGATGGGGTGTAGTGCTCAAGTTGAGGCAAATTTGAGAATGATCGTTTGTTAATGTTAGTGGTTGAGCTGTAAAGCCCTATCTATAAAAGCGGTGTTCAAGCTTTCCGTTATCCAAGGGACGACGACTCCTTTAATCTTGTAGTATACCGTATCACGGGCTCTTTGCGGATCATAGCAAATCTTACGTTCGATTCCATGGTGGAGTGTGCTCGTGTGGGGGACACGGCCGTTGACATTTTAGGCTCACCGTATGCTACACCAGAAATCATACACCCTACCATATCATTGAGGTTTGCGGTCTACGACTTCATAAAGCAGTCCACAGTGCTCCTCGGCCGCTCGTCTCAAACGACAGCGGTTCCCGAAGCAAATTTAGTGATGAGTCCACTCCGAGGCACTTACATTCATGTAGCTGTACAGCGTACCATGACCCAGACAGTTGTACCCAGCTGGTGGATTAATGTCTGTTTGCGTGTTGGATCATCGGAACATGAATTTTGTGAGCAACCGATACAACTACACGCAAAGAACCACCGCTTGAAAAACCTGAGTGTATATACCACTTAACTCATTATACAAATTACGCAGAATTCCCTTGTATAATAAACGCACCAGCACTTGTCCTGTGAGTCTCCGTTAATGGCATTCGCTGGGCTCGACGGGGTAGTCATGTTGCCAGGTTGTAGAGTAACATTGCCTACAATGGAGTATTAAAATAATACATTTACATTGTCGGCAATTGTTCATGCCGCTTCAGCCTCTACGGTATCTTGGGATGAGCACCAGCCGAAATCTCAGATCCACCTTCAACGAAATGCGCGACTAGTTCACGGATTCTTATATATTATACAAATTTTGAGAAACCTGTCACGATTTCATCTGTTTTCGCTGATCGCCATCTGTGGCTGGTAGTCAAACTGCACATCGTGCGCCCATGGTAAACAGTGATGGGAGAGGCGCCTTCGTTGATCGTCGCATTAGTTCGGTCAAGTATGACGGGCAGTGTCCAAAAATGATGCCACATTAAAACACACGATTAAAATCCTTCGATCACCCTAAATCGATCATCTGAACAAAAACGTCTTCAACCACCGAGCTTCCGTGCTCATGCCAATAGATTTAAGGCAAAGTTTGGGGTTTATTAAATACAAAGCGTACTGTATAGCACCAAACAGCTCAGACGTAGCAAGAGGCAACCATTCGTACAGATTTTGAAGTCGTCTAATCGTTTACCATCGTGAAAGATGCAGCGTGCCCTGAAATACGCAGCACTCGACAAGGCGATCTCGGCTTTTCTCTAAACCATTAGTCGATTGCTCCATCACCTCGTTCTGAGTGGACACATCTCGGCCGTTGTCCAGCACGTCAACATGGTTAACTGAAAACGCGCCTTGAGCAATAGCACGTTCAGCATTGAGTGCAGACACCATTGAACGAAGCATAAGTGTGCCTCGACCGTCAAAGGTAGAGTTGAGGCAGATGGGGGTAGTAATGAGTCCGTTGCTTATAATGAAGTTTGCTTGTGGAAGCATTGCTGAGCTACAACAGCTAACGATACAACACAGACTGATTGGCATCCTTGTCCTTCAGACACTGATGGGAGAAACAAGGGTCTAAGGAGAAGTAGGAAAGCAAACAGTACTCATACGCCAAACGCCCGTTTCAATGGTCTCAATTCCATCCCCAAGAAACAAACATCAGTTAATGTTAAAGAACAACGAGTACGGCCATGATCGAACATAGGATACAGTGTCTGGACGGACAGCAAATACGGTAGTACAGAGCTGGAAATCGTGCATACGTACTCCCGTGTACCCGTTGCAGTGTTATTGACCTCATGCGAGAGTGCCCACGTGCTTTCTGGTGTATCATACGGAGAGGCTGATGCTCCAGCAAGATCCTATACGTTTACTCATATTCGGTTGCCATTGCGGAAGTGACCTGTTACGACACACAAAAATTAATCAGCCGCTAGTATGGAACCAAATCGAGGATTTGATATGTGAAAGTGCCGGTGCCCTTCAACATATTTTAATAAATGGTGTTGATCCGTAGTTCGAGAACCATCACGGACAAACACGAGCTCCCCACTCGTGAACACCACGCACCTCTCTCCAACAAACGGTCATTCTCAAAATCACCTTGCAGTGCGCACTCGTGGACTTTCAACATCTTCCCCATGGGCCGTTTCCAGTTTGCCGCCGCCGCCGCGCTCGCTCTTGTAGCCAATAATGCGAACGCCTTCACCAGTGGTTCTCCTTCCGGTCTAGCTACTGGCACTACCGGTGGTGCTAATGGTCAAACCGTGTACCCGACCACCACGGCCGAGCTGGTGGCGTACCTGAACGACACTGAGCCTCTGGTGGTCGTCCTTAACCAGACTTTCGACTTCCGTGGCACTGAAGGCACGACCACTGAGATTGGTTGCCGCCCGGAACACCACCGCAAATGTTTGGCACTGAACAACGGCTTCAAGGACCAGGATGTTATCCTTCAGAGCGGTGGCATGAACAACACCGGCGGTTGCACCAACGGCACGGAGGTGGAGATTACGTACGATAACGCTGCGATCAAGCGCATGAACGTCAAGGCCAACAAGACCATTCGTGGTATCGTGTTATCATGGGCAATGGTTTGACCTTGAACGGTGACAACATTATCGTGCAGAACATCCACATCACGGAGCTCAACCCTCACGTGGTCTGGGGCGGTGACGCGCTCTTTATGCAAGGCTCCAACAAGGGCAACACTACGCTCAACAACATTTGGATTGACCACGTGAAGGTCTCTCATGTTGGCCGCCAAATGGTCGTCACGAACAAGGCTGGTGTTGCCACACTGACCATCAGTAACTCGGACTTCGACGGAAACACCGAATACTCCGCCACGTGTGACGGACACCACTACTGGACGTTCCTGTTCTACGGTAAGGACACGGGTGTCAGCATGTTGAACAACTACGTACACGGTACCTCCGGCCGCTCTCCTAAGATTGGCGGCAACCAGAATGAGCACATCGTTGTTCACGTCGCTAACAACTTCTGGGGCAACAATTCGGGTCACTCGTTCGAAATGGGCGCCAACGCATACGTGCTTGTTGAGGGTAACGTCTTTGACAACACCAAGCATCCTCTGTACAACAAGGGTATCAATGGTGCTTTGTACGTTGCGGGTAGTGACGATGAATGCAGCAGCCTGCTGGGTCGTTCGTGCGTACCCAATGAGCTGGTGAACAGTGGCAACTTCACGTCGCGCAACGGCCCGGCCGCTCTTGAGGGGCTCAAGGAGTACCCTATCATTACCGGCTACTCATCGAACGCTGGTCAGACCAGCGACTCAGAGCAGCAGCAGGTAGCAGGTGCAGCAGGAGCAGTACACTCCAAGCACTGCCAAGCCGTCGGGTCAGTCTACGATCAAGGCGGGCGATTTGGCCAAGGAATGGGCTGCGACCACCGACAACTTCGGTGTTGGCAAGCTGGACTAAACTCCTTATGTGTACTTGTGTAAGCCATCGGTGATGGCCTAGAATACAAATTTAATGTCGCGGGCCACAAGGTAGCCCATTCTACAATAAGTGAAGCAATATCAAAGCACAAATCTTAGTGTATGCAACTAAGTTCTCATAGCTCTAGAATTGTATCTACTTACGTCGCAATACTAACGGTTTTCGTACTGGAAAACTTTCATTACGACTTCATTGCGCACGCTTGACTCCGCTCAATAACCAACTGTCATTCCCGCGCTATCACAATGAATGCATCATGTGCACTACCTAGTCGGGGCAGCCAACACTTTTACCAAGATTGAAAATGCATCGCTGTGTTTCCAGGTGCTAGCCACCACTTTTACCAATATACATGAGGATGATGCACGTTTCTCATTCTCCATCTCTCCGTCCAGCAGACATATCGAAAATATGAAGTTGTCAACTATCCTCAGAGGGCTGCCACTGCTGATATCTGCAGAGTTGGTGGCCGGCTACGCCAACCCCGAGACGTGCACGGGTACCTGCACCAACGCGCATGACCCGTCCATTATTCGTCGGTCCGATGGAACGTACTTCCGTTTCTCCACAGGCGGGAAAATCGCAGTTCACTCAGCTCCGGACATCGTTGGTCCATGGACGTACTTAGGTGCGGCCGTGCCCGACGGTTCCGTCATTGACTTGGATGGCAACAACGATCTCTGGGTAGGTGTACAACATGAACTTGCGTGAAAATATGCACGCGCTCATCTTACGTATCCATATTTGTAGGCGCCGGACGTCCACCTCGTCGGTGACGAGTATTATCTGTACTATTCCGTGAGCACTTTCGGCTCGCAGAACTCAGCGATTGGGCTCACTCGATCGTCCACAATGGACATTGGCACGTGGATGGACAACGGTAGTACGGGTGTTACCAGCACGTCTGCAAAGTCATACAATGCTATTGACCCGAATCTCATCGATGTGGACGGCACATTTTACCTCAATTTTGGAAGTTACTGGCAGAATATTTACTAAGTCGAGATGAAGTCCACCCCCACGAAATCCACCGGTTCGGCTTCTCAAATCGCCTTTACGTCTGACTACGAGGTGCTGGAGGGGTCGTACATGTTCCAGCAAGGCGATTACTACTATCTCTTCCTGTCAAAGGGACAGTGTTGCAGCTATGACACGTCCAAGCCCGCTTCGGGAAAGGAGTACCGTATTCTCGTGTGTCGCTCATCGTCAGCCACTGGCAATTTCGTGGACCAAGACGGCACGGCCTGCACGGACGGCGGAGGTACTATCGTGTTGGAGTCGCACGACGAGGTGTACGGGCCAGGAGGCCAAGGTGTTTACGACGATCCGACGTACGGGCCTATCCTGTACTACCACTACGGTAAGCACTTGCATGTTCGTATTTGTGTTTGGTAATTAGATCCATAACATGTTTTGGCTGTTGTAGTGAATACCACAATTGGTTATGCAGACGGTGACAAGCGCTTCGGATGGAACTACCTAGACTTTTCTAGCGGTTGGCCCAAAGTGTAAGTATGGGAACGAACAAGGTTGCTTCCTTCGTGTACGTGAGTTTACAGTTTAAGTTGAACAGTAACAAATATGAAGCGAACCATTGCTTCAGGTCGATATGTCAAAGAAATACATCCGCCTGTGTTGACCGGTTGCTCGACTATTGATTTATTTGCCAAGCCTGACGTCGAAGTCTACAACCTTGAAAATCAGTGTCAGTAGAAGAATTTCCTATCGTAGTCATAATACGATAATGTCTGTAACTTCGTGATTCTGGTGTTTACACAACAGGCCAGCCACTCGAGAAATCCATCGTGTTCCAACCAAAGCGCTTGTCCCCATCCGCGTATCCAACAGTCGTGTTAACTACAAGAGAACAAGAAGTTAGCTAGTGTTATCTTCTTGAGAAAACCTGAGAATGTTGCTTACCGTAGTGGTAGTACAAGATAGGACCATGTTTCGGGTCGTCATAGACGCCTTGGCCACCAGGTCCGTACACGTCGTCATGTGACTCCAGCACAACAGTGCCACCGTCCTTCGCACAGTCCACTCCTTCCTTATCCACGAATCCACCGGTAGCCTTCGAGGAGCGGCACACGAGGATACGGTATTCTTTGCCAGCCGCCGGCTTCGACTTATCATATCCACAGCACTTGCCCTTCGACATAAACAGATAGTAAAACTCACCATGGTGGAAGACGAAGGGGCCTTCTAGCACCTCGTAGTTGGACGTAAAGCCAACTTGATTCGGAGCGGAACTCGACAAAACCGGCGGATCGCGCATGTGAGCCTGGTAAATTCCTTGCCAGTAGCTGCCGAATGTTAAATAGTAAGCCCCGTCCGCATTGATCAAGTTGGGATCGATGGCGTTGTATGGTTTGTTCGAGTCGCTAGTGATAGTGGTAGAGCCACCATCTTCCCACGTACCAACGTCCAGGGAGTTTGATCGAGCCACACCAATGGCAGAATTCTGTGTACTGAAGGTGCTAACTGAGTAGTAGAGGTAGTAGAAGTCACCGACCTTGCTCACGTCAGGGGCCTACATGCAATATATTGTGAAGCAATGCACAACCACAGTGAACTAAACCATTAAAGCGTACCCAGAGATCATCGTTGCCCTTCAGGTCAATGCTGGATCCATTCGGAAGCGCAGCGCCTTCGTATTTCCATGGACCTGAGATGTCCGGCGCGCTATGAACGGCGATTTTGTTGCCCGTGGAGAAGCGGTAATACGTGCCATTGCCATTCTGGATGATGGAAGGGTCGTGTGTGTTCGTACAGATTCCCGAGCATGCCCCTGGAGCAGCGTACCCGTTGACGGCGGATGACACAAGGAAGGGAAGCCCTACGAGCCACGAAAGTGTTTTCACCATTCGGACGTGCGTATCGGAGACAACGAAGAGAAAACAGAAGTGATCTGTTCCAACCGCCTCTACAGCGGTGGCGTCGTTCCTGAGCCCTGTTGCCTGGATACCTAGTCGTTCTCAAAGGGATTACGATGATCCCATCCCAAAAACTATCTGAAGAAACGTGAGAACGGCCGCTTTCCGTCTAGGTGTGGCAATCTATCAACACTAGAAGTCTCTCATCGACGCCTTTGCCTCCAGTTTAAAGAGAAATACATGCACATCAACGTGGTTTGAGTAAGCTTAGTCGGCTGGCAACATGCAGATGCAGAGTTAAGCTAACTTGACCACGTTATAGATAACAACCGTCTCGTCGAGACTCTCGGATCAACCCTCACGAGATACGACACATGATGCGTTACCTGAATTTCTGCAGCTTACATTTCTTTTAAACTGTAGCCTACAGTATGTAGGAGTCATTCAGGCAAGGAACTAAACAAATACCAAGAATATGTTGGAGCACGTAAAGCGCCACCAATCTTAACAGAAATGCTCAAGAGGAGTTTGGCAGGTGGGACAAAGACCTCGAACGTATATTCAACAATCTCTGGTGGGCGTTATGCAGTATCATACCAGCACAATTATGGATGTAGCAGTGCACAACCAGGAGGTCATCACAAAAGAGGTTCAAACAGAGAGAAAATGGGCGAATGCGCTAAGGCAACTCAAAGTTATCGCGAAGAGAGACAAAATCAGACACGACACACAGCTACACGGATTTCAACTGCAAGTGGTAATAGAGTAAGTCTTTGGCCTAGACAAGTCGTTGTCCTACGCAAAGAAGATCAACGAAAGTGTTTCCAAGCGCTACCACGATACCGTGTCATGTTATTCTACGAGCTGAGCAACCAGCACGGCTCCAGTCGATTGCTGGAATCCGTCCAACGCTATCATGATTTGTACTGTTTGCTATGCACGAGATTCTGGCCAGCGTAGTGTTAGTTAAGCACACCAATGCCGAAATTCTGAGTCGTTTTGGTCAGCTTCTTTGCCGCTCGTGGAGTGAACTTCGAAACAACCGAATTTCCTTTCACTTTTGATAGCGCTGTGCCTCCATTACGTGAGTTGAGCGAACCACTCTTATCCAATATATTTGCCACACACGAGCGACTCAAGTAGTTTTTGCACTCCGTGGTGGCGGTGGCAGCATAGATGGCTCCCTCGTTTCCAGATGCTAGTGGTGCTATAGTGTCCTGATAGTAATTGCCTTCAGCGAGGACATACCCGTTCTCGCCGAGTTCGAACGAATGTCCAGAGTTGTCCGCCCAATAATTGTTGACAACATGTGCAATGGCGTTAGCGTTGCTCGCACCACCAACCTTTGGAGAACGTCCTGACGTCGAATGAACGTAGTTGTTGATCATACTAACCTTCGTGTTCTTGCCGTACAGCAGGAATGTCCAGTAGTGGCGACCGTCACACGATGCAGAGTAGTCCGTGCGGCCATCAAAGTCCGAGTTGCTGATCGTTAGGGAAGCAACACCAGCATTGTTAGCGACAATGAATTGACGACCTATTCGAGAGATTTTAATGTGGTCGAGCCAGATCTTGTTCATTGCCGTTGATCCACCATTGCTGCCTTACATATAGATGGCATCACCTCCCCACACGAGATGGCGGTTCAACTCGGTGATGTGAATGTTCTGGACGATGATATTGTTGCCATTTAGCCACAATCCCTTCCCCATGATCACACCGCTCGTGCCGATGCCACGGATGGTCTTGTTATCGGTGACAACGAGACGGTTCTGAGCAGCATTATCGTACGTGATCTTGACGCTGGTGCCGCCAGAACAACCACCAGTGTTGGACATACCCCCGCTCGATAGGATCACATCTTGGCTTTTGTAGCCGTTGTTCTTTGCCATGCACGCGCGTGTGTAGTCTGGCCGGCAGCCGTTTGTGGTCGTGGTGCCTTCAGTTTTACGGAAGTCAAATGTCTTGTTCAACACAATCACACGGGGTACGACATCCTTGAGGTACGCAGCGAGCTGTGCCGTCGTGGTCGGATACACGGGGGTAGCGCTGCCACCGCCAGTCGTGCCGGCAGCGAAACCGGGTGCCGAGCCGACAGTGAAGGCTTCAGTAGATTTGACGACAAAAGTCACCACCGCAATGAGAATCGGTTGAAGAAACTTCATGTTGTAAGCACTTGCTGGGACTAGTTTGAGAAGCTTGTCGTGATCGAAGTAAATCGGAGAATGACCAGCAAACCGATGCGCAGGAATTCCGTTTTGGTGTTAGAACGACGGTCACAACTCGTTCGAACAGCGTCGATGCGCAGGAATTCCGTTTTGGTGTTTGAAGGACGGTCACAACTCGTTCGAACAGCGCGTACACCCACGCGACGAATCTGATCGTGTGCATATGCAGGCAGATATTCCATTTTACTACTTCCATGTGGTTGTATTTATCTCACTGGTTGCAGCAAGATCCAAGCAACAACGAGCTCACGTACTCTACGATTGACCCGGCAATGCTACACCGAAATGACTTCAACCAAGTGGTAGATGAATAGATCCCACGAACAGCAAATCCTGGTAACGATGGTCTTTGAGGTCTCCAGAGAGTTTGGATGTGTGTACATCAATGCATGGATAAAGTTTATACAAGTATTCGACATGGCGACTGGGTTGCAGTATATGGAGTATAGCTTTCCAGGACTTCACATTCTGTGGATTCACGCTCCAAGATAAAATATCACGAGAATCGAACGAGAAGCCCTCATGCGTTTGATTCACTCTCGATCCTTCATATTACCTCCACTACCCGCGCAACTTGCACAGATAGCAGTGTTTCAGGTAGTTCAAGCGAATTCGCGAACAAACATTCTGTGATGACTCAACAACTGTAGTCCATCCACGGTACTAACTGCACAAAGAAATCTGTTGCAGTACGCCGCTACCTGTGCAACTTGCACGGGTAGTGGTGTGTCCCTGATGAAGCGTTATCGTGTCACGGTTCATGTTGCAGTCGCTGCAAATCTGACCGCGGTGCCCTGGTCGGAACCGTGCGTGCTACATTTTACTTTGACATGCGGCGTGAGTGTCGCTTCCACCGCATGCTGCGACCCCTTCCTGGCTTCCATTCAAGCTTTCATGTCGAGCTGAGTGTATTAGAGTGGCGTTGTGCATTGAAACGTTGAGACGACACTCCCCCCCACAGCGTCATGTTTCGCATTCGCTCTTCAATCAAGAATCAATCTCGTTCTGTGTTACCGAGCCCGTCCTCTCCATTTCGCGTTGTTGCGTCTCAGCTGGTGAAATTGACCTGATTAACATATTGCTAGTCGCATAGAGTTTTGACACGAGGATGTGAGCAGATGGATCGGCGGAGCTCAATAGATGCAGAATGCGCTTGGTCATTCAAGTCAAGCAAGCTTTCGTGCCGGAACGATCACTTCGAAAGCCTTATGCTAGACAAGTGTTCGCAGATCGTCCTCTAACAGCAAGACTCATCGACAACGGGTCACCGCCACCTTACACGAGCATCATTCAACAATTTACTTTGCTTAGTACAAGCCAACCCAACCACCTCACGCCGCAATGAAGTTCCTCCGACCCATTCTCATCGCAGTGGTGGCTCTCTTCGTGCAAGGCACTGAGGCTTTCACGGTCGGTTCTGCCACCGGTCTCGCTGCCGGCACAACCGGTGGTGGCAGTGCTACCCCCGTGTATCCGACCACGACGGCGCAACTCGTTGCATACCTCAAGGACTCCGTACCCCGTGTCATCGTCCTGAACAAGACGTTCGACTTTCGTGGCACCGAAGGCACCACGACCGAGGCCGGTTGTCAACCGGATTACACCCGTGAATGTATCGCCAAGAACAATGGTTACAAGAGCCAAGATGTCATTCTGCAGAGTGGCGGCATGTCTAACACAGGTGGGTGCTCGGACGGCACCAGTGTGACGGTCACGTACGACAACGCTGCCATCACCCCCATGACGGTGACCAGCAACAAGACGCTCCGTGGCATCGGTACGACTGGTGTGATCATGGGTAAAGGTCTGTGGCTCAACGGGGACAACATCATCATTCAGAATGTCCACGTCACTGAGCTCAACCGCCACTTGGTTTGGGGCGGTGATGCCTTCTACATCCAGGGCAGCAATGGCGGTTCGACGGCCATGAGCAAGATTTGGCTGGATCACATCAAGGTTTCTCATGTCGGTCGTCAATTTTTGACGACAAACGCTGCTAGTGTGTCCACCATGACCATCAGCAACTCGGACTTTGATGGTCGAACAGACTACTCCGCGTCATGTGATGGCCGTCACTACTGGTCGTTCATCTTCTACGGCAAGAACACACGCTTCAGTATGGTCAACAACTACATCCACTCGACGTCTGGTCGATCCCCCAAGCTCGGTGGTGACAGCAGTGCCAATGTTATCGCCCACATTGCCAACAATTATTGGGCGGACAACTCAGGTCACTCGTTCGAGGTGGGTGTCAACTCGTGGATCTTGGCTGAGGGCAACTATTTCAAGGACACCACGATGCCACTGCTGACGGGTACTGACGGCAACATGTACGCCGCTACTGCGACAACAGAGTGCAACAGCTACTTGGGTCGTTCGTGTGCCGCTAATGTCGTGTCCAACAGCGGATCGTTCGGATCACGCAACGGAGCGACGGCTTTGTCGAAGGTAAAATCGTACTCGGCCATTTCTGGATACAGCCCACGCTCGGCTGTGGAGTGGAGCAAGACCACCAACAACTTTGGTATTGGTGTGCTCAACTAAACTGATGCAAGTGAGTGAAGAAACAGTTAGTCGATGGATGTTTGTTTTCGTTGACAACTCTTCATGGCGAGAACTAAACCAATAAGAGTGACGTTCAAAATGTAAGATGGAGTCTGGTAGTTCTACAGAACAGATAAAGTCTTGACTCTCGATTCGAATGCATTGCGAGAGACAGTGGTAAGTGGCCTTCTATTTGAGCAAGTTTACTGACCTATAGAAGCCTTATATGTAGTGAGACGTGTCCTTATGTCGACCGTCTTTGGGTGGATTTGTTCTTTTTGCTGGGGTGTTGATTCTGCTATTGTGTTTCTGGTCTTGGTGTTGGGGATTGAAGCTCCTCCGGCGCTTTGCGGGTTGTAGATGAACGTGGTGTTAGTTTGTGCCATGAATTTTGCCGCTCGGAGCGCTGTTCCAGCTGGTTTTCCCCACTGCACTGCAAAGAACTTATTCAGATTCCGTGCGAGTGTAGTCGCTGGGTCGTTCTCTGTTGTGTCTTTCTTGATGTGTTGTAGCTGACCTTGTAGTTTTTTGTCGAGACAGTCGAGGTTGAGCATGGATTGGTCATCGACTTACCCCTTGGTTCAGCGTTAAATCAACAACAGAGACAAATGCTAGAGCGACAACGGAAAGATCAACGAGAGGGCCATTTCGAGTGGTGAAGATTCAGTCGTGTTTTCCGTGAAAAGTTGTCTTCCTACGATACTGATGACAACGTGACGGGGACCACCTTGCGTCGGACCGACCTCTACATCCTCTTTTTCCTTACGGCCAGCAGGTTCAACAAGTTAGTCGTTCGTACAGAGAAATGCTTCACGCATGCCAACGTTGTTGAAACGCTGGCTACAGTCGTAGTCTCGCCCCCAAATCCATCTTCGAACATTCAGGAGCTACACTAGCAACTTTATCTCGCTGCTTGGCCTCGAACTGCCCATCTTCGAACATTCAGGAGCTACACTAACAACTTTATCTCGCTGCTTGGCCTCAAACTGCTCCATACTCACACATGTCAAGGACGCGTGATCGCCAGCCGGGCAGTAGAATCAGCTTTTGCAGTCCTTATACGGGTGGCTCAACTGTTTCCCAGGGAGCACTTTGCTCACCGCGATACTTTCCACTTTGAATTCGTCGCTTTAACCATGAAGCTGCTTTTTACGCTCTTCGTTCTTTCATTTCTCGTGACTAGCCTTGTTGACGGATATGCCAACCCGAAGCTGTGCACCGGCACCTGCACCAATGCCCACGACCCGTCCATTATCCGCCGTGACGACGGAACTTACTTTCGTTTCTCCACCGGCAACAAGATTGCCATCCACTCGGCACCAGCGCTCACGGGTCCTTGGACATATCTTGGGGCTGCCGTTCCTGACGGTTCCAAGATCAATCTCAAGGGTAAAGATGACCTCTGGGTGAGTACAACATTAATTGCACTTACTTCTCCATTCATCTAAAGTGTTTGTATACTTCTTGCAGGCCCCAGATGTACAAAAGGTTGGTGATATGTACTACTTGTACTACTCGGTGAGCTCTTTCGGATCACAGAATTCCGCTATCGGTCTTACCCGTTCAAAGACCATGGAAGCTGGTTCATGGACTGACCTAGGCAGCATTGGGGTTGCCAGCGATTCCACAAAGAAGTACAACGCGATCGACCCGAACTTGTTTCAGATTGGTAACCAATACTTTCTCTACTTTGGTAGCTACTGGCAAGACATCTACCAAGTTAAGATGAGTCCGACTCCGACTAAAGCTGGAGGCTCAGCAGCGTATCAAATGGCGTTCACTTCGAACTATGAGGTTGTGGAGGCTGTGTACATGTTCTCGTACAACGGTTACTACTACCTCTTCTTCTCCAAAGGATCATGCTGTGGCTACGACAAGACCAGACCGGCAAAGGGTAAGGAGTATCGCATTCTCGTATGCCGCTCAAAACACGCGACATCCGGTTTTGTCGATAAGAGCGGCAATGATTGCAAGAACAACGGTGGCACCGTCGTGCTCGAGTCTCACGGCTACGTCTACGGACCAGGAGGCCAGGGTGTGTACAACGATCCAAAGTACGGCCCCGTGCTGTATTACCATTACGGTAAGTTTCTCCTCGTAGAATATGCTTGTATCGTATGCTTACCAAACTATTGGTTTTGATTCGTGTTGTAGTGGATACTCGCATCGGATACGCCGACGGAGACAAGAAATTCGGCTGGAACCAGCTCGATTTCTCAAACGGTTGGCCTACCGTATAATAGTTTGAATGAAGCGCAGTCTTCACAGTTCGATTAAGTCAGTAATGACGTCCGGCACGTGGTATGTGAATTTTTCTATTGAATCGTCCTGAGCAGCAGCAACCGATTGTAAAAGCCACTGCCCGGTCCGCTGGTACACCGCCAGCATATACCATGCACTCCAGTATCACTTCCAAACTACCATGCGTACAACAGGAACTCGTCAGTAAACGAAGAGGTTGCGTGCCCTCTAGATCGTGAGCAACCACGCAAGATTGGTTTGGTAGTGCGCGGGTAGTCGCGAACGATTTGATTTCTGGACCAGGGGTGATCGAGTTTCCAGCCACTGCTCCCTTTGGTCGTAAACGCGCTACCTCGATTTGAGCTTCAATTAATTCGTCTAGAATCATACCGGTAGTAACTTATCAAGTCGGGGCGTTGGACATGTACGACCGAGCTGCTGGATGTATCTCGAGCTTGGCAGTATGTTAGCGACGAACTGGTGTCCCATTGTTACCATAGAAAATCGTTGCTTAAACCTCTCTACAATCATTGATGTGCGCTCGACTCCCAAGCAAATCCACCGCAGTTATTACAGCTGGAGCTGCAGATTCGTCTAAACGATCATGTGTCACAGCATATTACTACAGTAATCTGCGTGAGTACCGAACGCCTGATATATATAATAACTCCAAGTGTATAAAGTGATGCCAAGAAGTACAAAGAATGGTCTGTACTGAGATTATTTAAGCATGAACTTGGTGCTTCCTGTGTTTACTAACACTGAACTATGCCACGGAAGGTTTAAGTAGGACATGCCAAGCATGTATGTGGCCTTGTCGATGATGCCAATCTTTTCTGCCCAGGTGAGGCGGAGACGCCTCGTTGGGAAGGTGGGCATGGAAGTTGTGGTACGAGCACCCAAGTGCAATTATGAGAGAGTTCGATTGGCAAAGATGCATGGTTCTGCTGGATTTTTGGTAGGTCAGTATCTGTGCCCATCACCATATCGTGGCGTTGTACCTATAATAGTATAAACTATACAAGGATATTAACTGTATACCCGTTCGGTATTCACGCAGATTACTGTAGTAATATGCTTATGCTGCAACAGTAAATGTTAGCGCAGCGGCAGAGGCTCAGCAGGACCTGATGGTTTTCTGTGCTGTTCGAGTGGAGAGCGTGAAGCTCAGGGCTCATGGTCAACAACTTGGCACTTTCCATTTTGACTGCTTGGCCTCTTCCTTGTTTTCCATGAAGCTCCTCTCGATCCTCGTTG
>PCFV01000637.1:0-18786 GCA_002812785.1 Phytophthora litchii | reverse complement strand
CAGGCGCGAAGCGTGCTAGAGCTAGTATGACCTTGCAAATTTCAAAGTGAAGACTGCCAAGAAGGTCAACATCAAGCATGCAGGTATAATACGTGAGACTTCGACTAAGCTACTTTGTACTGATTGTTGTTTTCTTCAGGAGACATCAAATCGTTCTTCGGCGTAAAGACAGATAAACACGAGCCCAGACTTCTTCATCAACCAAATCAGTAAAAAGGAAGAGAAAGCAGTCGGCGATACTACCACCACTTAAGAGAGAAGAGCGCGACGATATCAACCTCGATACATCCAAGGAAAGCGAGTCCAAGCAATTCCCAACCACGTTTGGTCCAGCCTCGTCACTTCTCAATAAATGCAACGATAACGACAATAATCAAAATTCACCGTCGAAATCACCAAACAAGCGTCGTCCGGTGTCCTCACCAGCGAAGTTGAAGCGCGGTGGGTACGTAATGACGATGAAGCCCGAGACCATGTCTGCGGAGGACGATGGCTGCGTCCACCTGTCTGCGACGCTCGCGTTATTTGTGGCAAAATAACGCACTTATTTACGGCATCTTCCACAAAACTAATAAAAAAAACCTTTTAAGAAAACTGCTTTTTAAACAGTCCTTTACTGCATTTTATGGCGGCTGTAAAAGGTGCTTTTCGTCGTGCTTTTTACCCCAGCTACTAGATACTACCGCGTCGCAGTTAAGTGGTGGCTCGCAATCTCAAGTTTTGCTTCTGTTGCCTATGCATATCATATGTGAACTTACCATGCACACACTCAACTCATTCACGACCAAGCAAGTCTGCTCCTACTTCTTCACGCCGCTCCTAGACGAGCAAGACGAACCTACCTAACACTTTCGCTGTCAATGCGGCACTGTTTAAAAACAGAACGTGAAGACCGGTAACTGAAACATCTTGCCCCGTCTTCCTTCCCTGGTAGCCCCTCTCAAACCGCGCCATTTTCAGAGGACTTCGAAAACAATGATTATGATAGAAGCAGGCAGCGAAATAACGATCAACAACAGCAGCAATAACGAAATTGATGCGGGAGAGGTTCTGAAAAAAGAGTAACTTTGCTTCGACATTTAGAGAATTTAGCGAGAAAAGGTTAAAAGCGGAGATGCAGTGGCGTCACGAAGAGCTTCTAGAGACAAGAGCAGCGTGGCCGGCGTCCCGGCAGCAACATGAAAACGAATTGATGGACGGAAAGGAAGAAAGCAAGTATTGTTTTAACGAGTCCCAGCGTAATGCACGCAGGGATATATTCAGGCATCTCGTCGAGCGTGGTTGTAGTGAGGAAGACGCTCTTAACGTTGTTGACCAAGTTATTCCGCTGCTTCGGTAAAACGAAATAAATGACTAGTAAAGTTCTCCACCAACTTTGCCCAACGAAATATTGAGCTTTCAAATTTTAATACGAATGCGTATGAACAATACTCTAATTGTTACTAGCCCAAATCACACTTGACAACACGTTAATATTCGAGAAGAGTATCAAGTTTAACTTTTCTACTTTGTAAAGTTTGTTAGACATCATTAAATATTGTTGTAAGTACAGATGAACCCTGTTGAGCATTGTTGATGCAGAATAGGGTCGCCTTGATGGTGTCATTGTTTGTGTATGTATGCACAGGTTGCGGCATCCATATCATCTTAGAGAGAGGTGGTAGTAGGAATGGCGTAGATTTGAGAGACATGCAAGATCACGGGGGGGTGTACGGTGGATAGCATATTATTTTCAGCAGCTCATCATAATCACCGCTTCTAATGATGCGAAGAGGAGTCGCACAAGTGTTTCAACATGAAGCTGTAGATGTTTTGAGCCGCTAACGGTGAAAACAGAAGCTTCTAGTCGACTAAATTGAAGTTAAACAGACCTTGCACAGCCCTCATGGCAGCCAAAGTTGCCTAATCATGATCCTGAAGTCACATTATCGATCATTCGTGGACTGAACGAAGGACCGTTCGCTGTCTACTAGTGTCAGCCACGCCGCCTTTGACCTCCGCGATCTTCATAAATTATGGCGAATCTGAGAGCTTTATGTTGTTTTACTTTTTGCAGCTACCAATATCAACCCAGCCATTTCGCCTAACACCAGCTTGTGCTGTGTCATAATCGAGTTGCTTCTCTCCTGTAACGTAGGAACTCGAGCAGTGATCATTGACGGGAGGACAGACCTGCGCAAAACACAATCAATGACAGTAACAGAATATTGGCGAGCCTTCAAGAAGTTAAACTGGATCATTTATTATAGAGATTGAGCTAATAACTGAGGCAGAGCGTGACTGCATGCACAAAAGTGGAGTGCGATTCGATTGACTAAGCGAAGTGTCACGACAATCGCGTGCTTGGGGTCTTGCTAGTAGCGGACGTCAATTTGAACTCCTGGAGAAGATTGAGCAATAGACGGAAATATCACAACATCGGCGACGACAGCCACATGACAATAGTAACAATAATAAGGGACGATACCGTGGAAATTCTGGTGGAAATTAGTGATAACTTCATCAATGAGGCAATGTACATCCAGTGTGAGATCAGAGCCCGTGGTCAACCTTAAAGCCAGAATCAAAAAGACAAGTATTGTAATGGGGTTACACGTACCCCTAATAGATATAATATTTGTTAGTGGTTAGAATGGTTTCCTGCATTGGATTATGTCACACCAAAGCTACATTTCAAGAATACCTATTGGTGGAAAGTGATGTATTTCTACCACTTAGAGGCATGGAACACTGCCAACCACACATGGCAGTTTCCTGACATTACGTTAGCAGTTTTAGAAGGAAAACCGGGTTCAAGCAAACGCAAATAAACAGTTCTCATTTTTACAAGCAAAGCTATCATACCTTTACTTAGTTATCTACACTTACAATATGTAATTGTATTAGGATTACTTCGAAGTAACCTACGTTTCCTCCTACACGTGCGCACACATGTAAGCTAGGTAGTGAGCCAAGTAGGCCCACTACAAGTATTGTGTCTTTTGTAAGCGGAATAACCCCTTGATATTCACTTCCGATGGAGTTTTGGCCACCATGTTACGCGCCATTTGTGACGTCAAACGGGAATCAATTCTTGTGTATCGCTCAATCGCATTTGACATCCTCTGTCCGAAGTTTATCGCGGCAAGGCTGTCAAAACCTGTGTTGAACAGCGCTGGTGTTCCTCGACTGCGGAGTGAATGAGATGCGTACAGCTCGGGTAGTTCTCCATTTGCAGGTGCCGCGAACTTTACGGCCTCGACCAGGCATCGAACTTGTAAATTCTGTTCCGATGCCACTTTGCACAGCTTTGACATTCGGGGATCGATGTTGCTGTACCAAATACGAGCAGGCTAAAACAGAGCAACACTGTTTTCGCAAGAACTCGTCATACATCTTCGCCGAACTGATCCGTCTTACTGCCACGAAAGGATATTTGTACTTTTCGATACGTTGGAGTGAACGTTACACCTAATCTTGACTTTCCAGGATGCGAACGACAGATCTTCGGATTGCGTTGTGTTTATTTTCCCATAATCAGCTAAATATTCTAACCGCCGCAATAGAAAAAAGAAGCCCAACACCGAAGCCCCTATGGCTCGGTGCTGGGCTGAATCGAAGTTGAGCCATTTATGTATTCGTTTGAGAAATGACATGTGACGGGTAGTGTCGAGTTTGTGAGAAGGGGTCGCGCGCCGCATGACTGTGTTTGTATGCTAGTGACTTTGTGTGAGTCCAACGCTGTTTCCACAAAATCGCTGATGATGCCACGATAAATGACTAAATTTGGAGAGTACGGTTAAGACAGTGGTGCCCGAGTTTGATTTGTCCCACCCATTTTTCCAGCATGCGTAGCGAAGAGTGCGAGTTGATATGAGTGTCGCCCTTGTTATGGCGGAAGCCACTCCGAGAATTGCACGAGGTGATACATTGCAACCAGGTCGCTGCGTACGTGACGGTTGACGTCTCCGTCAGTGATCTGGTTAGAAGCGTCGTGAAAAAAAGTTATGTAGAGTTTTCTTATGGTATGTGGTACTTATGTTTGCTGCCAAATCGCAGAAAAAATAGTCCACTGAGTCTTTAATGGCTCCAACCAGACCCGACTGCCGTCAAATTTGTTGATCATGGTAAATGGTCGATTGAGACCTGCAGATTGAAGTACACTTCTGCAAGACCAGGTGCCAGCCCAGGCAACAAAAACACGTATTTCGCCACTCTCAAGGGTTATAACCTCGAGAATATCTTCGTACGCGTACGGAGTTTTCGATACGCGGAAGGACTTGAGGATGACGTTCATAGTCTCTAGAAAACCGCTAGGCGATGACGAGGTGAGAGACCCGATTGTGAGCTCTCACCTCACCAGTGACCTCGCTCCTTCATCAGCCTCTCTTCCGGATGGCGGCAGCATAGCGAAACTCGCGATTATGTAAGTTATGAATGTCGCCATGCTCAGCAGTCAGGTCTGACTCTGATTCGGAATCTGAGATTACTGCAGTCTCACGTGGAAAGTCAGGTGATGCAGATGGGGTTAGAAAATCATCGATGACAACTGGTCGCCCCACCGGAGGTGGAGGCAATGCAGCTGCTGCTTGATCTTTTCTTAGGGGCCGACAGTACGTATAGTGAATAACCTCCTCTTGAAGGGTTCCGGCGACGAAGCCCTTGTGCAATCACTGTAGCTCGCTGCCAAGCACCAGCACCCCAGGGGAAAACAGACTTCAACCAGTTCGCGAACCCCCAGGGGCGCGTTGCTGATGGCTGTAAGAGTGCTGTAAGCTTTCCATGCGCCATCGGAATTTGGAAGTTGCGAATTCCGTTGGAACATGGCACAAGAGTTATGAATTCCGTTGGAATCGTTTTTCCACATCAGGTCGCTATTAGTTGATCTATCTACCTAATATTGAGCAGATGTAAACAGCTACATGTCGCTATGAAATATTGAAATAGTATATACTTTGAAGTGATATCAGGTCCCGAATCCACCCATCATATCCCACCTTTTGGCGGGTATGGAGAAGAACCTGACTTTCTTTCACCCACTGGTTATGGGCCCACGGTGTCCGCTGTTCGATAGTAAAATCCCACAGCTTCAGGTCCTCACTAGGTGTCCGGTGATACTTGGATGGCTCAATTTCGAGCGGTTGGGGTTTTGATGCGAGTGTCTCGAAGTGGACGTTCTGAACAGGTATTTACTCAATTAAGGGCTATTGAAATTTTGGTTGTTGCTGCGCAAAAATGTGAGCATGTCGCCAAGCATTTGAGGTGAAGCCGATCCTGACTGATACACGATGGCCTTGCAAGCGACTCAATGATCTTGGATAGCACGACGGTTGGACAGCCAACAAGTGCTACTATGTAACACTCTAGAAGAAGTTGGGTTCGATAGCAAATAGAAGAGTGAAATTTAAGTTACTGCCGTCTCCTACGCTATTGTAGTCTGTCAGTGCTAGTTAGTCGACATCAACATTGTCTCTTTTGCGATTGCCTCAGGTGTCGATTGATGAGGACAATTGCAGTACTGTACTATTCAGTTTCCAATTAACGTAATCAATAAGAAAAGTGTAGGCGTACACTAATTCGTCACATAACCCCATTCTGCAGTCTAACAAACATGAATTTGGTTCAAATGTAGAGAATACATTATTCGATTACTACAGTTCAGATAGTTTTACACGAACGTATTCAGATAAAGTGGATGTGTTTTCACTGAAGAAAATGTAACTTACTTGCTATCGTAAGGCAATTCGACTGGATCATTCTGGGGACCGTAAAAATCATCAATCCAGAACGAAAGTGCAGGAACTCATTATTTTCGCTCGGCGATTCGTCTGTTGGGTTGTTTACTGAAGCGTTGACGTCCGATTTGTCAATATGTTCTTGATTCGTTTCTGATTCGCTAGTATAATCGTCGTTGTTGAATTGTTCAGATTCCCCAATGCTACCGTAATAGGACTCATCACTGTGATCGGTCCAAATGATCGTCGATGGCAAGTCGATCTAAAGAAACTGTGCTTGCTTCTGATTCGCTGAATACGGCGTTTTGTCGATTGATGAACTCGGGGTCATCAGATTCAGATTCTGCGTCTGATAGTCTCTCGCCGTCTACGCGTCCTAGAGTGCTGCTTGTAAATGTCGTAGCTGTATTGCAACCAGTTGAAGTCTCATTATGTCGATGACGGTGACAGCCCTGTCGACAGAGACCTTAAGCCGTTTAACCTGGCGCACTTTGGTGCAAATTGTTAAGCGAGGTAGATCGGTCAACTAGCACGCCCAGTAACCACACTTAATTCATATAATCGCTTCGTATTGTTCAGTAAAGTTAACCTAAATGATATTGGCATGTATTATGTATGCAATGCTGTCACCAATGTCCAGCTCGCTAATAGCAAAGGCGCGGTTCAAAGCTTACCACAATTAGCTGAGATGGAGACAGTGCAATATTGTGACGCGCAGCGACACACCCTTTTGACATCAAATTGTTCACGTTCACTTTGAGAGGGATGTGTTGACATACGGCTGACGCAGCTGTGTCGATGAGGCACTCAGTACCTAAGTAGGAACACGAGATATCAGAGCTAATAGTAGCCTCTATTAGACCAAAGCTAGTGTGACGGTGTGCGGCTGTGGTTGGCTACTGAATGTCACTATAGCAGTACCCGTAAGCAAGATGGGAGATTAAGGTCGAGACTAAGACTCAGCCACGAATTTACCTAGTATAACTATTGCGTAATTCCAATGGTACTTTTCTCACACATTTCGTCATAAGTGACTATGAAGTTTCCCTAGTATTCAGTTCCTTAGGTTAGGTCCGATGTCTGAGTGCTATAATTACAAAAGATTCCAAGAAATTAGACAAAAATCAAAGTTTCGAAAATACAATTTTGTTTAGCGAGAAATGTGAATTTGACCAATGAGAAGAGCTTATTGTTTTCATTGGTCAAAAACAAAGAGGACGAGGTATTAACTGTTGGGAATGCATCCTTGCATGCTGCAGGTCGATCAAGAGCATGTAAAGGGTCAGCTCCGGCAGGAACAGCAAACATGGTACGCTGTCTATATTCACTCAAAGAATCGTAAACATCTCTATATCTCATCATTCGCATCTCATCTTTGCAGGGAAGACAAACAACTCGCTGCAGGTCGCTCGGACAGTCCTCCTCTACAGTTCTGGAGCATTGGGAAGCTGCTGCGCGTGCTCCAGGCCTCGTTATCGGCTGCAGATCCCCTCGCAGCTCTCGGTCAATATGGAATCAGTCGCCAGTCAGTCGGCAGCGTGGATCAACCTCGAGCAACATCTCAACCAACAGCACCAGAGATCAAACGAGTTCCTACTGCTGACGCTGTGACGTACACTTCGAGTCGCGTGTGGATTACAGGATTTCTGCACTTTGGAGAGGAATTGGACACTTGTGACATCTTGCATTTATGTGATAGTAGCTCTAGGTTGCCTAGTTTTCTGGTGGACCCGAGTCCGCAGCTGGTGGATCAGTTGGTGCTGATAAAGGACTGGGTGCTGGTAGACAAAACATTCGGCGGTGTACGAACTGCAAATTCAATGTTTCTTGAGGTACATGATGAGAAACCAGTGGCACTACTGCCGGTGAATGACATTTCCGTCAAATGGCCGAAGCAGCGTGTTATTGAAGTACTAGAAGCGAATTACCAAACAAAAGATCCACCAATGTATACTGGTACCGAGTCTTGGGCTACTGTTGTATCCCGGTTAAAAGGAAATGGAGTTGATAACGATGTAGTGGTGATAGGAACATCCGATGAACAGACAGCACAAAGGAAGCGCAGAAAACGACAACGCATTCATGTCGTTTTTGGTCGGGTGACGAGTGTGAGCCCCATCTCACGCCAAAAAGATCGCGCAAGTAGCCATTTTTTCGTGGAAATCGAGTGTCACATGAGTTGTGTTGAGTCTACGACGCAAAGTGTTGCTAACGTCATGTTCACTGGAGTCCATAGTATGCGATGGCAATTGTTTCTCCACCCGGGGAAAGTTGTGCTACTGACTGATCTGGTAAAGGTATTTTCGCGAGAATGTGAGATGTTTTTGCTTCAAGCAACGCATGGACATCATCAGAATCTTCATGTGGAGTCTGAAATTGGAACACTTGAGACGCTAGTTCTGGTTTGGGATGATCCGTTGTCTTTTCACAAGAACTCTTTGCAAGGGATTCATGCCTCGACGGATATGTACTCGAAGGATGTTGTTTCTCGGTACACGGGGAAGCTGTTAGATTACGAAGGTCGAGTGAGTCGGCTGGTTTGGGATGAATGCATTGAGCTTCAGGGTCCCGATAAAACACAAGTTATTGTTTGTCTATTTCATTTTCCTTATACGCACGAGTTGGTCCGCCTCCGCAAAGGCGCTACCATACGAGTATGTGGTGCTCACGTTCTCCGCTGGCCAACACCTGTAGGCGGGAAATTAGTGATTGGTTTGTGCCCTAGAAGCTACTTCGAAATCGTTTCTTACGGAGATCCGAATGGTTGCTGCATTGTCATGAGTACACGTTCTCGTCGAGGCAGGGCACACAAGAAATGGTCTTGTTTGGGCGATTTCCATCGCCAATCTATGGTGTTGTCTATGTGGCTTCTCGATGTTCTGGAATTGCTGGATGCAAAGTTTTTCTTCGGAGAAGACGAGCATGTTCAATTAAGATCGTCCATGGTATCGTTCCCACGAACCCGGCGGCGGAAAGCAGCTTCTCTTGTGGCAAATAAATTCTGCTTTTTGCCGGATGATGGTCACGAGCAAGTAGCTATGACACTTGGTGCTCTCTTTTTGAAGTGTCACTCTGCAAATGCGGGTAACTGCATAACAGTGCAGTTGTCTCCACGTGAAAAGCTCCTGGTATGCAATCGAGTGTTAACAATTCGTGAACTACAAAAATTCGCTGAGAGCAAGTTGACGGAAGTGAGATCTGCCGATGTCAGAACATCTAATGGCATCCGATCCTTGCGTATTCTAGCCGACGCTCTTGATTGGTGTATTGTTATTGGACGTATTCGGGGAAACGTCGATAGTGGAGACTTGGAGGTTTTTGATCGTACGGGGTCGGTTTCTTTGTGTTTGAATGGTAGCGAGATGGCAATGGCTACTACCAGTGAGTGTGGTGTGTATCTATTCCGTAATTTTTGCTTAATGATTGAAGACTACAATCAAAATCTAGACTTCCAGTGGGAGGCAAAATTGCCGTTGGTATATTGTATGAGCTGCTCTATGGACAATGTGGAGTACATAACTATCGGCGGTGATGAACCATTCAGTTTTTCACCAGAAGAAAATGTTCGAGTTGATGCAGAGGAGTTACGGGAAGTAGTAGTCGTGATAACTCACGTTGATGCTTCACCCGTTTCGAGTATTCAGTCGGCGGGACTCTTACCTGAATATCGTGTCTTGCACGGTCTCGTGTGTCCGATTAGTGAGGGGCTTCAAACGGATAATTTCCTGAAGTCAGTATACGCTGCTGACATATTGGTTAACACCCAATGTGTCAGTTGGTGCATCCAGAGAGGTGGCTGCTATACGATTAAAGTACTCCAAGGCAATAAAGATGGCGAACCAAGTTTTTCTCGTGCGAGCGTCGAAGACCAGGCAGTGAAGGCTTCGATAAACTACTGGAATAAGTCGAATATGTGTGACGGTAATAGTGTCCTGTGCTTTGACTCGCTAAAGCACTTTCACTGTAAAAAGGGTGCAGAATCAATTAACGAAAGGTGCCCTTTTCGAGTGTATCAAGTGGAAAGTGTACAAAACGCGATTGTTCCGATCAGACTAGAGTGTGATGGGGTCGAGAATGTGGTATGTGCAGTTCATGACATGTGTAAGGACACTGTGACAGACGTGTTCAATACGAAGCAGATCGTACACCAATCATCAATTAGAGTAACAAGTTCGGAATATGTGGCAATGACCATCATCACCCATTTCCTCCGGCAGTCAGAAGAAATATCCCAAGTCTGCAGCTTGCTCCACCATCCATTCACAAACAAGTTGCAAAAGTTTGCTGCTGGTACAATCGATAGAGAGCAAACTGTCGTGAAGACAGTAGATCCAGAGCTTCATAAGCCTCATCTCGTGTCAGTGGTTGGAATTATTACAAAAAAGAAATTGTACTGGAAGGAGAATACGCAAAAGGAAGTACGTGGTAACTTGGTAAATGTAGCAACGATTGGTATCAAACGTGGTCGAGAAGATGTTTCCAGTACTTCAGTAGTTTCTAGTCGGCGGCTAGCATATACTCTTCATGTTCGAGATCTACAGAACCTGGACACAGTTGAGATTCGTATCGACGCATCACGCTTCGGCTTGCTGGGTGCCTTACAGTTGAATAATGTCGTGGAGTTCACTAGGCTGCAGGGATTTATTGCCCGGTCGAGTTACAAGGTATACTTGAATTGGAGTCACCTTACTGCAGCTCGATTAGTGGACGAGGTCTATTCAGCATTACCACGTGAGGCAGAACTCTATGGTTCTATGTCGACAACCTTCCTGAACGATCTCTACCATGCCTCAGATATTGACCGAATGCTTCATCGATACGTGGTTGGAGTAGTGCATATAAGTTACGTGCTACTCAAACGAAAATGTGGATTATGCCACCAGGCACTACAGCTCGATAAGCGTCGCGGTTGTTGGAAGCATGCAGATCTACAAGCAGAATCAAAATATTCGCGAAATTGTGTCTGGAGTTGGCAGCAGCTATCTCCATCTGATCCTGCATTCAAAACACGGACGTACATGGGGACAACTGTACGATGTATTATCGACGACGGCTCTGGTCAAGGTGAATTGTTCTTGGAGAACGACGTTACGTGGGAACTATTGACGTGCACAGATATCCAGCGTAGACGCTTCGAGGATATTTTGAGTAACTACGTGGAGGAGTTGAGCTACTTTTCAGGCCGCACCACGAATGGTTTTTTCGCGACCAGCAAGGCAGAGCGCGAGCAGGAATACTACCAGAACGAGTTGCGGGCCTTTGTACTGAACGCTATCCCGTCCCTTCGATCAGTCGTGGTGTTTGCCCAGCGGTTCTACAAAGCGAAGGAGAAGGAGGGAACTTCTGTGCTCACTTTTGGCAAGGACATTCACATCACGACCAAAACAGTGCCACAACCAAAGTTGGAGGCCAAACGTGTGGATCGCGTGCATGTCCGGAGCGAACTGCAGCGACGACTCGCACAGCTGAGACTACGATCCGAAGCGTGAGTTATCAACACGAACACGTACGTGTCCCACTGTAGTGATTCTGAGATTTTCTTTCGCGTCGACTGGCAAATCGCGGAAAACTAGCGGAAGGGAACACGTTCCTATTACTTCAACGCTTCAACACGCACAGCTCGGAATCTGGTGCTGATGCCATAAAAGTTGGGGAAAAAGTACTTGGACGTGTATATATGTAATAGCAAGAAGAAAGCAATCGCAACAATGGTTATGCGCGCTAAATTCCATTTTGGTTGCAACAGTGTATTTGTCACTGGCAAACTGCCAGCTCCCTGTTGCCCCAATTACCTGTACTTGCCATTTCATTCCTTTGCCAATTCGTCACTTGCAATTTGCCTTCAACCTGGTTGGATCCTGTTGCCGCGTTCTGATTGGCTGATTTCCTTGCAGCAACCTTTGCCAAAGGTCAAACACCCAACGATCAGATCGGAAAGGCCTCAAGACAAACGTACGTTAGTCAACACTCATGGCATCGTCCACGCCAGTCACCGACGAGTCCAAGAAGCCAGGTTCCACACGTTCGAGGAAGACAACGCCGCGCTCTCGAGCCAAGAAGCACGAGAGCAAGAAGGCGACGACTCCACGACGTCGTGCGAGCCCCAGGAACCTCCGAAAGACACACGAAGAGCAAGAAAAAAAGCAAAAGGAAAAGGAAAAAGAGGAGTCTCCACCTGCTCCACCAGTTAAAGAGGAGAATGAAATGCAACTGGAACAGAAAAGTACGCAAAATACAGAAAAGGAAAACAAACCAGAGGAAACTGTTGCGAAAAAGGAGACGGAGTTGCCACCTGCTCAAGATACTCAACTCAGAAGAACGTACTTACAGAGAATGTGGGAGAAATTTTAAAGTTGTAGAGTTGCCAGAGGTATTGATAATTTGTTTCATTTGTGTAGATATCGTCAATTGCAAAGTACGCACCCAAACCAAGACGACACCATGTTGCGGGAGTTTGCCACGAATGTGGAAATGGAAACGTGTCAAAAGTCGACAACGCGGGTACTTTTCAGCTTGGTGGACATTTTTCTTCGTTTGTGGAATGATTTGACTGACTGTGTGGTTGTCATGTTACTCTCTACTGACTTTAGAGTCAATACGTCGCAGCGATGGACCAAGAGATACACAAACTCATGCAGTTTGAAATGGAGCAGGCAAACGCATCCGTGTACACGGACGGAATTTTTGACAATCTACAAAGTGCTCAACTTCCCGTATCAGCTGAAATGCAGGACAGCTATTCTCAAAACCAGATCTCACAGTCGCGAAGTTATGAATATGCGCAAGCACTTGCAAAGGCGCAGGAGCAGGAGCAAGCAAACAGCATCAGCAGGTCTTCGTCATTTTCCACGCCACGTCAGTCTATGAATGGAGAATCATCGTTCCAATCATTAATGAGCAACCAGAACATGGGATACGTAGGCAATGGTATGCAACAGCCACAAAGCACGCCAAATCAAGGCATGAGCATGCAGAATCTCCAACAAATGGGAAACCAATATTATCCGACCTCGTCCATGATGCCTCCAACAAGTCAAAGCGTTTCGATTCAGAGCAACGTTGGGGAAATGTTGGGTCAAGGTGTCCCGCGAAACATGTTGGAGGTACAACAGCAGCATTTCCAATTGCATTCGCCGTATGTGAATCAATCTGGACCAATACGCCCTCAGCATCGAGTATCGAATTTTCAGGAGTTTTCGGCCCAAATCCAACATCTGGAAAAGTCTGTATTGATTGAATTGCTGTGGAATCAAAGGAGTGCCCTAGCCCAGTGGCAACGTCAAGCAAAGCAACTCAAGCTCCAGCTCTCTGTTCAGCAGAATGCCGTAAACAAAATGGGAAGTCCCGGATTTCATTCTCCGTTCAACTCACCTGTGGTTAGAGGAGGCAATTTTGTCAGTCCAAGCATGTCTGTGGAAGCCGAGATGCAACGAACTCGGGAACGTAACAACACGCGGAACATGCAGCAGCAAATGCCTCAGTACTCCTACATGCAACAGTCCAACGAAAGCGGCGGCGCTACGCCCTCTCAAGCTGGTGGTAGCGATATGAATTGGGGTGAAAATGCGCGAGTGTATTGGGATAAAATCCGAGCCTTAAAAGCTGCATACGCCGAGCAGTTGCGCATTGCCAAGGTAGCACTAGCTAATAACTCTGCTCCTCCCAACACCGTGTACAGCGTGAAGGCCAAATCCGTGATGGACAACATTGGCTTGGTGATGGGTATATTGGACGAGCAGCCCACAAACATTCAGCCACGGAAACTCGACGTGCTCACTTCTATCGAGCGCTTCATTACAATAACTGTGGTTCCAATTGTGCGAAAAGTCCAGTCTTCATTTATGGCCTCAACATCGCAAGCAGCGGCGGCTTCAGGGTCGTTCTCAGCAGCGAGTACCAATGTTGCGACATATTCACCGGGGATATCGCCTTCTCGGGATGGTCTGATGGGCACACCTGGGCAAGCAACAGAAAATCAACATGCTGGAACTGGGTGGTCTTCTTCTAACTCAAATTTCAGTAGGGAAGATGCTTCACGCCAGTCTTGCAATGGGGTCTATGTAGACGTAAAGAGTTCTGCCGATAACATGAACATGCCAACGGAAATGATGGATGGATTGACGCCGCCAGTCGAAAACAGTCCGGCAAATAGTGGATATACGTCATCACAATTTGCTCTGGTACGGCCAGAAAGTAATGACACGGTAGAAATTGGACTCGAGCAAACCGAAACCCCATCGGATCAAACGGCAGCGTATGAATCCGTAAGCACGGCGCCGAAAGATTCGTCAGCTCCTGCATCTGAATACCGTCTCCCGACTATTTCGGATGTGGATCCTTCACCTCGCGCTGGCACCAGTCCTAGTGGTTTGGTGAGGGACAGCAAGGTGGTGCAGTCTAGTGAAGATGATTTGAATGCGTTCGCCGACTTTCCTGAACTAGCGTTTGATGAAGACACCAGCAATTTTGTGAAAGAAAATAATCCGTCCAACGTATCGAGGAAGCGTGGATTTGAAGACGTGTGATGCGATTGCACCAGGAACCGCCGAAGAGAAGCTACTAAGCAAAATACGCGGTACATTTTGCCATGACGAACGATTGATACCAAGATGACAACCGCTTTCGTTAGCATCGCAATCAGCTGTATTGTACGCTATGAATGGTGATCATCGATCGAGTGTCAGCTAGTGTTTGTGAGTATTTTTGTATTTGCATTAACTTTTTTCTTAAATATCTCGCATGCGTTCTTCTTCCTCTGTCTTCAGTGACACCAGAGAATCGCTTGATGTTCATATTCAACCTAACGAGCTAAGCCCAAGGCAAGGTTCACTTGGTGTGCTTGGCTGAGAATATACCTCGCACGATCACCAATAGCAGCAGTGCGGCCACCAGGGAAGATGTCATCAGGCAAATCGTTCCACGAGCGGTAGGAGATCTCAACATCCATGCCAGCTTTCTTCTCCGTGGCAGTCTCGAGTTCCGTCGCGAGGAAGTACCGCGTCGCCGAAGCAACACAGTTTTTTGCAAGCTCCTCTTTGCCAGGATTATTGGGAATAGGGCCTCGAGCTAAATATCTGCGATCACCACGCCGGGGCTGTGGCAACGGTGGAGTGTTAACTGTGTATCCAATAAAGTAGAAGCCGACCGCTGCATTGCTCTCATTTTCTTCACGGACCTGCGAACGAACGAGTTCTGGCAGTGGATGGAGTGAGACGACCGAAGGTGTATGCTGCAAGGTTTCCACAAGCTTTCTAGTGCGACTCGCAACAAAGCTAGACCATTCAGCCAGTGCCTCCTCGTTCGGTGCCCGGAGCTCGATTGCGATATGGTGGTCGTATCGTACAAGTACCTCTGTAGGTGTGAAAAGCTGGTTCCATGACGACGGGTGACTGAGACTGCGACGACGCAAGTCATCCATGATGCGCTGTCCACGCGCAAATTCCTCGCGCATCACACGAAGCGTTGATAGATTCACGTTCACTGCAGTGTTAACAGCGGGGAAACCTGGCGTAATGATTGGCATGAGGTGTGCGCGGTCGTGGATGTTGTGCTGCGGATCCCACTGGACATTGTCTGCATTGTCACCGTTCGAAGGGTGTGCCACAAGAATAGGTGTAGGCCAGCGCCACGTTGCCATGACTGAGAAGAACCGATGAACAAGTGAAGCTACGCTTGCACGTGGGAACATTTGGCATACAAAGCACACCAGCAGTGCCCATGAAATACCACCCAGGTAGCCAGCCTTGTTCGAGTACAACCCACGTTGTCTGGCCCAAAGTCGAATCACTCGTAAACAAGATCTGAAAACACTCGCGTTCGGCACGAGCTCCAGAATGAGAGAAGCCACACGAGCCACTGACAACGAACGAACTGAAGTTGCATCCATGCCTCGCATCACTTGCATGTCATCACCAGGCAGGAATGGCAAGTGCTTGGGCACTGTCTGCTTCTGCGCATACCGAGCGAACAACAAGTCGACGCGCACACCACTTAGTTGGAACGATAGCACAGGGACGGCAGCCTTCCGTCGAGCAACAAGATCAGAGACAGAAGCCTCTTGAGCAAGGTGCTCGCACAGCGAACTAAAGAAAATTTCTGATGTCACCGTGTGTGGCATGAACGCCACAACGTCCAGATCTGACTCGGCCATTCCTACCTTCAGGTGCCAGCTACCTCCGAGCAACAACGTTGCGGTCTCTGTCGACTTGATTTCACTATCTGCCGGAACTCCCTCAATCGCGTCAAGTGTGCGGCGCAGCCAAATATCCACGATCCTTTGCAACTCGTTGATAACCAAGTGTTTTGCACTCAATTGTTCAGGCGTCGGTAGTGGCGCGATGCCATTGACACATTTCATGAGACCATTTGTACTCCTTAGATCGTACTCGGTCGGCGGTACGAGTTCAGCAGGCACCACAATTGGCATAACTCGACGTAGTCCAAGTGTAGCTGATCGCAGCGTCTTCAAGTAACTCTCTTGATCCTTCATTCTGTATTTCGACGGAGATCCAGACGGTAGTGGTGGTTGATTCTGTGTCTTCTGTTCGCTCATTTTCTCCGTCCAATTGGCCTGACACGCCTCGAGCGCTAGTTGCAAGGGTTCTGTCACCGCCTTCTTGGAGACGGGCGAGGGGCTACGAGAATCGCTGGAGACGGAGCCGTCGTCGCTGGATACGTCGTCGTCGTCCCAGATGTCGTGGCTAGAGCAGCTTGTCCGTCCTCCAGACGACGTATCACTCTCCTTCTTGTGCTCGAGCTCCGTGAATGCGTCCACTTGGAGTTGTTCCGGTTTGCGTAGTGCCTGCTTGAGCTTCTGTGTGCGCTCTGCGTCTCCCCAGCATAAACAGCTCATCTCGACTTGTTGCAATTGGCCGTTAAGTGGGCCCCGATCCGATGCACGCCCAATGTAAAAGTGCTCGAGTGGATTGGCAGCGTACTTCTCGCTGCAACTACATGGATGTTGGTCAACAAGGGCACATGAGATTAGTGTCGAGAGTACAACATTCTGGTAAAACAGACTGCTGCACACAGACTGGAGCAGAAGCTGTAACCCCGTCAGCAGGTTCAAGAATTTGCTGCCAGTTGGTGACAACCGACTACGCGAGCCAAGGTGCAAATCCACGTACATTCAAGCTGATGGCGATGGCGAAGATTGACTCCAAGATAGGGAAGACACACTACGCTATTGTGTACTCAGGCGCTAATCCACGACTGAGTGAAGTGAGACGTAGACCCGCATCCGTCTATTTATGTTCGGTACTTCATAGAAGAGTCGGTTCGCCACAAACTGCAGCCAAAAAATACAATTCGATTGGGCTTGACTCATAGACCTGGATAGCCGCTGTAGAAGCTCTGTAGATGACAGAATCGTTATTAGATACCTATCTTCACGACACGCAGCCTCTTTTCCGTCGTCGTAGTTACTCCATGCACTGACTCTTCGTCACTAGCACGAGCGCACGAACGAGGGCGGTGACCTGTGCTGCAACTCAGGGTGTTCGGTTGCAACCGCACGACCCAGAAATCATCCGCTTCTGGGGCAGTATGGGTTGTGGTTTTGATGGTGATTTCTCGACCTAGTCAAAATACACAACCACGACAAGGTTCCTGTTGTCTTTGCGGTCGTTTCCATAGTTCCTAGCTCGTATTTCGCGCAACAGCCTGTCCGGCGTCTGGTCATCGTTCCAGCTCAAGTTTGCCATGGTTGCAGCTGTACGTTCTGGTAAACGTCGCGTTCGCGGGTCGAAAGTACCCATTCGCCGCCATTTAGCACCGCAGCGGCCTCTAAAAACACAACTCGAAAGACCACTTCAACTTGCGCACTTGGCGTCTGGCGACGCCGCAGCTTCAGAGCCGAGGCAGGTTGTCTGCCCGTAGGCCTCGCACCGTGTTCGCTGGCGCTGTAACGGCGCACATGGCTTTCGCGATTGTTGTGCCCGGCTCGCTCGTGCGCTCGTTGAATCAGAACCACAGCTTGGCAATGCCCAGGCATTGACGTGCGCATCAACGAAGTTTCACGAGACTGGCGAGAATTCTTTCGCTGCTGAGCACTGAGTCCGTCACCAGCGTGGCGCGAGACTTACTTTGCGACATACGTCGTGGCGCGAGGCACGCCTGTCAGCTCGAGCTCCTTGCTTGGATACACAAGCGTGCCTTCGATCATGCCGGTGCTGCTGAGCGTTGCACTCGTTCCCGCCAGAGTCTGGTCCAGACACTGTCGAGTGTCGAACTCGGCAACCACGGTGGTGAGTGATCACGAAAACACGCTCGGGCATTAGGCAACGACACTCTACTGTCAATCACTTCGCACTGCAGGGTCAGTCGTGAAATCTCTGAACTATCGTTGCTGCTTCCGTCTGCGTAGCGATGTCCAGCAATCGGTCGCTACGAGCGTTTGCAATACTCCCCATACGCAGAGTATGTCGGTTGTTATGTTGTCGAAGAAACTGCAGTGTCCTCATTGTCTCTGCTCAAGAGATCGCAGTGGTTATTGTCGATCAAGTGGCTTGACAGGCTTAAATCAACCACTGGTTCTCACTGAGGAACAAAACTTCTCACCGCGTCACCCACTTCGTGATGCCATCAGACTACAGATTATAAAAAACCAGGCTACGATGGGAAGGGTGCCTTAACCAAGCTGTAAAAGTGAAAGAACTATCGGACTACATCATGTCTGCACTTGCAATACTGTCTGAAAAATACACTACTGCGAGTAATTCTTCTACTCGATGGATCTCTGCTTGCACGCCCAGCATTGTTGGGTGGGATCGTCCTCACTTTATAGTGCCAAGTGAATCTACCTTATCGATTGCTCCCGAGTTGATCACACGTCGTCTCAAGCGACCGTGGTCTGTAGCGAATGTCCCTGTAAACACAAGCGTGCCTTCGATCATACCGGTGCTGCTGAGCGTTGCACTCGTTCACAAGAAAGTGTTGTAACTACTCCGATTTAGTAAAACACCTTTTTAGTCTCCGATTTATGGTCTCAGTAATTAACTAGTTTGTTCTATATAAAAGTATCGCACCTAACCGAGGAAGCTATCTTAAGCTGCTACATCTACTGCCACACCCA
>PCFV01000636.1:0-18909 GCA_002812785.1 Phytophthora litchii | reverse complement strand
AGAGCTGGTTCAATCAATCTGCCGATACTGATGACCGTGAAATATTAGAGCAAGAGCTTTCCTGACGGGGCAAATACAATCTCTTATTGAACAAAGTCATTCGACCTCATTTAATTGCCACTCATGCGAAGCTTCAATACCCAAACTGTACAATACTATGTCAAGCACAGCAGGAAAATCTTGGTACTAGCCGCGAATAGGCGTAATATACTCTAAATTGATTGCATTTAACACGAGCTTTCCGACAGTATATCATTCACTTATCGAAATGAAGAGTACTTCCGAGTTCGACATGTTTAACTCCATCTCACGTACCGCACTGGCGTAACCTTCCAGACACTTACATACAAAGAAAGTTACATCGCAAAGTGACAAGGTATCATAAACGGTAGTCGAATCACTTCTCTTCTCATTCACTTATCGAAATTGAAAACATATTGCGGCCACACCACTCGAAAATATGCCGGCTTTCGACCCCTTGAAAACGGAGATTTTTGCCAAGTGGATTTTCAATATACTCTAGAAAATGATAGCTCAAAATGCGCAAGACACTACCCTTTCGATTCAATGGTTGGGTATCGTGACAGAGCTTGATGAATATGCCGTAAATGACTCCAATTTTAAAGCTCAACAGAGACGAGCTCATCAGTGATCGTCTAGTTCAAGTAGGATGTACTGCAGATAGAGCTTTACCAAAACAATTATAAAGTCATGCTGTTCAAGCCAGGTCATGTGATATTTCTTCGTATTAACGTCCACGTTACGAAGTCTACACAGTCAAAACTACAATGGTGCAAACAAATTGCCATGAGTGGATTCACTATGGTTGGATAGGGTGGAATCGAGCGTGCTTGGTGGTGCGTTCAACCGTCGTTCTGTACTTTTCGGGTGTCATCTTTCTGAGTATCGGCCCAAGGACTTTGTCCGCCAAGGTGGTCTCATACTTTTTTGCCGAGTTACTCTTGGTAAGCGCCTTCACGGTTTCAGCAAACCCTCCACGTTCTTCTTGATCCTTCACTGACTCGGAGGCTGTAGGTACAGCGTAAGCACTTGCAAGAAGAGTGGCAACAACAGCTAATATGATGTGCCCCAGACGCATGATGATCTTGATTTTTTGGTAGTTGGATGTGTGCTCTTGCGCGTTGGTCGGCGACTTGTGGAATGATGGACCACCTATTAGTCTGATAATCAAGGGTGTTCGAAAGAGTTCGACTGAAACTACAAGTCTTTATCACACTCGCTAAGGCAAATTACGTTCGTATTACACTGTTGGGATCATCAAAGATATGCTCCGCATCATCAACCAGGTACGGAGGATTATCCCATGTCAGCAACAGCACATTGTTCACCAGATGGGAGTCGCTAAAACGATGCTGATCAGCCATTTCCTTCAACACTAGGGAAGATGAAGGCCGCCTCGCTCGCGAGTCACATTAACGAGCTTTAAAGGAGCAAGAATTGTCAGATTTCGCTTGGCTCAGTCGGGGGTCAGTTAGGATATACGTGTGTGAACGTGCCTCAAATCCTTTAACACAGTTCGAGTTCACAGTTGGATGGCACACTTTAGTACGAGAAACTTGACCTCTCGCGCCACGTGCATGTTGTCTGTTCGTCGGTACCAGCTCTGACAATTTATCGACTGTTGTTTAAGTACCTTACAGCATGTTGTCTGTTCGTCGGTACCAGCTGCACACGATACTGACAATTTATCGAATGTTGTTTAAGTATCTTACGATAATGCAAAACACATCTTAGGTGAATTCGACAGTATAATTGAGTGGTCAACTTCGGTTCACAGATAATATTTTGTACGATCTCATAATTCTGTGAAAAGTTCGCAAATCTACGTTTTTTCTGTTTTCAAGCAGTGATATTTAGTTTCCTTGAGCCCAGTTACGTTTCAAGCCTGTGGGAGAAAGCTACGGGGTATCTGCATCAATCGGAACGAATAGTAAAAGATAGAGTATGAATGATGACGAATAAACAGGCATTATTCATTGTCACATCACATTTTCACGCCGTATTTCATATATTTTCTACCAGGACAGCCCATCATTATCTGAGGGAGAACGTATTGTTTCTATGCTAGTAGTTTGATTTCTTGGAATCAGCACGGTTGGACGGGAAAATATCGATGAATCCTAACCACAGCTAGCAATGCGAGTTCATCTGTGAGGATTTCCAGGTCGCACACCGACTCAATATCCTCCTCCACCCAAGCAGTTCATTCAAGAAAAAGAAAAGGAAAGAAAACACTGCCAAATGCGTGTTTGGGTAGTCCCCAGCGTACTCGCTATTGTTGTCACTCTACTTGGTCCCACATGTGCTGAAAATGTCAACAGAAAGGTGGAAGCGAAGCAAAAGTCTACTCTATCAACCCCTGAAAGTATTAGCCACTTCCAGAACGATGGTTCCAAGATCTCGAAGGTGCGCGAAGATGAGGTTGGAGATAAAGACTCTATTATGGATACGGCTGTGGTCGATTCTTTCGGGCAAGAAGAACGAGTGGGGCGAGCACTGCCGCTACAGAAAAAATGAAAAAGTTATCCAAGGAGTACGATACGTGGTGGAACAAAGCGCTTTGGTACTTTTTTGAGAAGATCACACCGAAGGGCTTCCTGTTCGTCTTCGTCCTTTCATAATAGACGATGTAGTGGAAGACGTGAACAAAAAACATCCAAGCTAAAACAAAAGGCGTCGTAAAAGGTGTGGCACACGGCAAACGTTTCGTACTGCGACGAAGTCATAGGCACATAAATGACGTAAATGAAAAACGAGTCGACTAGTTGCTCAGCTTTCAGCAAAACTTTGTTGAATTCTTACTTCATTAGATCTCCGTCATCAATTTTTGATAATCAATCGAACTCCATGTCTGGTAAAGTAGGTATTACTACAGTGCGAGTGACACATGTGGGGAATCATAGATTTTTGTCACGAATGAAAATACTATCAAAGTTTTGTAAAGTTGAACACTTATCTTCTAAGTAATCAATTCACTCTCCACGAAATCGCGTCGGACTAACCGCTACTACAACTTGCTGAGCTTGTCGGTCGGAAAACATTGCGAGGCCAGGTCAGCCACTTCCATCGCACATCCCCAATGGAGTGTGTGCCCTGATCCGCCATGAGCATAGTTGTAAATAACCGTAGCACCACATCGCGTGGGCAGCGGTTCCTTTTCAAGACGCACTCCACCAGTACGCCCTGGTCGCAGACCCGCCACAGGACCGATCACCTTGCTGTTACGAACTTCAGGCCACAGCTTACAACAACGTTCCCATATACCACTAACATCCGCGTCGTCATTTTCCGTGCTCCAGTTGTGCAGTTGCACCGTTCCACCAAGCACTACATCCCCATGTTGGTCGTGGGATGATATACGTATGATGTTTTGTCACGATGAATCACCGCAGCGTACTTGTCCAGCTTCGGGTTGTTGACCTTTCATTAAAGCAATACAACCCGTCAATTAAAAATTGAGACAAGAATTTCTCCTGTATCAAAACAAATAACTACCTTGATAATTTGACCACGAATTGGATAAACAGTGTCATCATTCGCCAATTCTTTCGCCGCTAAGCCTGATTGTCAAAAGTCAGAATACGTCTAACAACGAAGTGAAATGAACATCATACCTGAGCAATTCACCAGCAGGTCGCAATTCTCAGCATCAAGGTCGGTCACTCGTCGTTTCTCAAATGTACCACCTAATTTGCGAACTTCCTTCTGAAGCCACTTCATGAATACTCTACGAATTCAATTCCAATTACATTAAACAAAATCAACCATCAAAGAAACTGAAGAAACCTACCCGGTATTGTAAATGATGGTACCGAATGCAAACCCATGCTCCGCATCGACACACACTTCAGCAGCCTCGTCCTGACTAAGCAGTCGGAAATTCTTGAGACAATGGGCCCAATATGGATGCACCTGTCAAGAAATTGTCAGTTATTGTAGAAGTACTAAAATACAATACATTTAGTTTTTCTCACAACTAAAGGGGGTCCTTCACTCGACACTTCCACACCGTCCACCACATGAATCCCTGCCTCTTCTCCATAGTTCTCCATCACTTGCGCCAACCATACGTAGCTCACTTCACACCACTTGCTGCAGTATCAAATATAACAGTATATTGGCATTACTCAAATAACATCTAACTTTATTTTTATTTTTTATTATAATTTGGCAGGGTCAGCGTCGTCTGGTAGTGAGAAGGGCATCCAGCCACGTGCGACGTGGTGGCGTCAAAGTCTTCAGCAACAATGTGGACGTGACTAAAACCGTTCTGAAGCAGCGCCAGCGCTGATGTGAGTCCAATGACGCCGCCACCTACGACCACAACGCGGCAATCAGCCGAGCTCATAGTTAAAGTTCACTAAAAAATGTTTTGAAAAATGATTTGATTGGCCAGGTTGAATTTCATGTGCTGATTAGCAAAATTGTAAATATTCACAGTTAAATGCGTTTTGATTGGCTGAAATCACTCATTTCTTGGCAGCTGAAGAATTTCGAATTGGCAGCAAAATCGCCAAGATGGCGAACGGTACGTCTCCGCTCTTCAGCGCTGTATAAGTGCATGTTCATGGTCTCCTCTGCTGCTTAATTCTACCTCATCTAGAAGCTGACGATCTCCTCTCTCCATCGTTACTCTTTCTGTCCATGCAGCATCTCTGGATCCAGAGCAGTTCTACCTCGTTCGGGGCGCCGAGAACAGTACGATCTCCATCTCGAATATTTACGACGATATTTAACATTATTTTTATTATAAAGTCGAGGCAGATGAACTGGACTATCGCAGCCTCCTGACACACTATAAACTAGAGCCACAGCTGGCCAAGATGGCCGACACGACGCTGCCCAATACGTACCATCACCTGTTGCGCGGAGTAGGCGAGGCACGCGACTCCCTCACGCCTGGGGAAGCCAAGGGCGACCTCTTAGCACTGCTGGAAGGAGTTCCCTTTGACCGTCCCATTGAGCCACTGCCTGAAAGTGTGGTGAAGAGTGCCCTGCAGCTTCCTGCGGGCAGCAAAAGCGGGCCTGTGTTGCATCCACTTAACGGTCGGAAGACTCCGGGACTTATTCATGCGCCGCCTCCTACGGGAGCGGAACGAACAGCTCATGCCGAGAAACAAAAGGGAAAAGCAAAGGACGATAAGGATCGCAAGGAGAAGAAGGAGAAGAAGAAAAAGAAGCGAGAGAGAGAAGACGCCACTGTACTGCAGAAACTCCTGGCTCCACTGGTGACGGAACTACGTGGACTCACTTGGGCAGGTTGGGTAGTCAGTGGCAAACCAGGCAATCCGTTCTTGCAGAAGTTCACCAAAGACAATTGCAAGCGACTAGGTGTGCCTAACTACTTTGACTATGTCAAGAACCCGATGGATCTGACTCGCATGAAGGAGAAGGTGGAGCATGCAGAGTATACCAAGATCGATCAATTCTCGGCGGATATTAAGCTCATGGCTGCGAATGCCAAGACCTTCAACCGTGTGGGTGAGCCTGTGCACCAAATGGCGATTGAGATCGAACAACTCTATGAGTCGAAGCTGCCGGTGTACAAGAAAATGTTCGACGATCTGCAGCAAGAGCGCAAGAAGCGCAAGAAGGAGAAGAAGAAACGGAAAGACAAGAAGAAAGAGAAGTGAGTAGGTTATACAGGTGCAGGCAGCAGTATCCAGGTATGGCACGTTCATATTCTTTGTCTATTCCACTACCAGCTGCAGTGTCTCCTCTCCGTCATCACGTTCTCTTTTTCCGTTCATAGCAGCGTCCAGCATCGGTGTCGTCGGTAACCACCAGCTCCATACGTCACGTCCAAAGTACACCGTCACATTGTGTCGAAAAGTGCAGTCTACTAACTCTCCGCTCTTCCCAGTCAGGTATTCCAGTGTAGTTTTGCCTTCTCGTAGCAGCCACAAGTGGAATATGAAGTATCCAGCCAACAACAATCCGACACCCAGCGTCATCACCCAGCCGAACTTGAGCAGCGTCTCGTAGTGTCGGAGCTGGTCGCCCCAGACCAACGGAGACACCATAATGTTGAACACCAGACAGCTCAGCGACGTGTAGACCAGGAAGAGCAAGAAGTACTTTTTGTTGTTCCAAGCCACGCAGTTGCCCGTCCAGGGGCAGTGATGGTCCATGCGATACACGCATCTATTGCATACAGAGCAGTGGTGCACGTGGTCCGTTTTGTCAGCGTCGCAGCGCTCGCAGTAGCGAGAAACTTGCTCGGATGTGTCATTGATGGGTCTTTTGTTGGCTGGACGAGTGCACATGGCACGCGCGTAGCTCCAGAACATGAACACGGCGAACACAAAGTAGAGCGAGTTGAGTAACACACTGGCGTGTGGACGCACGATAAACGCCCATGTGTACACCTTGAGCAGCATGAGCCCGAGAGCGAGACCCACGAAGCCCTTGGTCATTGTCAATTGGATTGTAACGGTTTTGAAGGAAGCTCTCTAAAGAATGGACGGATGTAGCCATCCGTCACAGATGTAGCCATCTAGTTTGACAGAGCGCATTCGCTTTTCGTGGTGGCAGCGTATTAGCTACAGTAGTGAACTTCCCCGATGTCTTTAGCTTTTCTACGGCAGCAGTGCGTTCACCATCCGATAAGCGAATGAAGCAACACATCAACAATACCGAACAGTTTTAAAGTGTGCGTATTCGCACATCATTGACCATTTACCATCAACATCTGCGGGTGCTCCAACATTACTTTACTACTTGATTTCTCCACGCACCCACCTAGCGGAGAATAAATTTCAGCAAGTGTCCATTGGCATGCTCACGCACTGGACAATTCTCGTCCAGACGACCCGCGTCTGCCTGGTCGGCGTTCCTTATGCGTGCGGTGCAATCATGGGGGCCTCGTGTCCCTGCGTCGGGGTGCCCTGCTTTCGCAAGCCACGCTCAATGCGCGGGTGTCTGCCCTCCTTGGGTCCGGTGCGTTTACCGCCTTGGACGCCACTGTTCTCATCGGTCGTGCGAGGCCCACGAGGACGGCGCGGCTTGCCTCCGTTAGTGGGAGATCCGTTGCCGGACTTGCTGCCACTATTACTATTACTACTTTTCTCTCTCCAACGTCCCTGACCACGGCGACGAGAGTTCTTTCGCGGACTGTTGCCTCCCGAGCCAGTCTCCTTCTTATCGTTGCCAGATGAGCCCGACGAAGCTGATGGAGACGGTGTCCGCTCGCTAGTCACTCCAGCAGCAACCGCTGCAAACGAGAGGGGCGGAGCAGGAACTGACTTCGAGGAAGGTGGTGCCTCAGCTGGCAGTTCAACCTGCTCCTGGATCTGGACTTCGTTATTCTCAATGATTTTCACACTCTCGTCAACCTCACCAGACACAACGGCAACTTCCACCTGTGAGTCTGTCGCTTCAACCTGTTCCACCACTGTGGTGGTCTCGTCGTCATGCTCCGACTCCAACTGCGACTCGGTGAAAAAGCTAATCTGCGGCATCGTGTTGATTTCAGCAGGTACAACTGGCACGTCCGGCGTCTCTTCGATCACAGCAGGTTCGTCGACCTCCACAACTTTCTCCTTCACCTCTTCCACTTCCTCCTTTTTTCCCGACGAGATGTTGGCCAACTGATCCACAAACGCCCGTAGACCACTGTACGTCGTATCGCACGCAAAGATCTTGTCATTATCTGTCAGATATTTTTTAGCCTCCTCCAATGACTCCATCAAGTTTTCCTCATACGACAACTCGGCTGGGGGCCTCGTGTTACCCAGTAGCACCTTGGAAAAGAAGTCCAACACCATCGGGACCTCTTTTCCCAGTGCTTGATGCAAATTGACCACATGTAGCGTCTTCAGCAGCTCATACACATTAGCAAACTCCTCCTTCTCCTCGACCTTCTTTGCCACCTCCTCAAGCTCCTGCTCTGTCTCCACAGCTGGTTCAGACTGTTCTTCAGCCTGTTCACTCTCCTCAACCTTCTCTTCCACCTTCTCCACAACAGTTACACTCTCTCCTTCAGCCTTCTTCTCCTCTTCCTGCTTCTTCTGTTCCAACTCCTGATTGTAAACACCCACGAACTGTTCCCTGAGCATCTCCAGCTCCGCCACGAGCTTCTCCAACGTCGCCTTGCTGTTCATTAGCTCCAGTTGCTGCGCATTCAGCCTCTTCCCCTCACTAACCTGCGCCAGTTCCAGTCCCTTGATCTTCTCGAGCTTCTTGCGGTGCGAACGGATGCGCTTGTACAGTACACTCAGGTACGGATGATCTACGCTCATGTTGCTCAAGTGTTCGGCCTCGCTCAGCTCTTGAGTTGCAGCAACTGCAGCAACAACAGACTTGATCTTGGTCTTGGACTTCCTTTGGGACGTCGTAGCGACCTTCACAGAGGGAGATACGGGCTCGGAGGCAGCTCTAACGACAGCTACAGCCTCGCTCTTGTTGATGCTCGAAGTCTCACTGGCCATGGTGCGCTCTGTGATGCAGGACGAGTCCGCGAAATTGACGTCTCCCAACACGTGCGTGTACTTGATCACAATTTGAGAAATGAGGGAAATCCTAGAATTTTGGTGTGATGAACATGAAATTAGATTTTTATAGAAAATGGTGTGGTTAACATCACTTTCTATGGAAAAGTGGTGTGCGGAACATAAAGTATCACTTTTTTTTACATTTAAACAGCTTCGGTGATCTCATCCACGATGACCTCGTCCACCTTGATCCCGAATGTGCCGTCACCAATGATTACAGTCTCTAGCGTCGTGGTGGATGTGGGGGGACCACTGGAAGTAGACACCAAAGTTGCGACAGTCTCCGACTTGATCGCATCGTGATCATTCACAGGTTCGTCTACAGGGTCAGCAACTTCAGCTTCACTCTCAGGGATCAGTCTGGCCGACGTCTCCTCATCAGCCGCAGTGCCGTCGGTATCTTCCCTTTTAATTTCAGCCTGGGTCGCATCAGTGGTTTCGGTCACTTCGTCGTGAGCAGGCTGCTCTGCTTCGGCTTCTGCTTCGACCGGTGTTGTTACTGCCGTTGCGTCCTCTCCGATTTCGGCCTCGGTGGTGGTCTGCTCGTTACCTTGTTCACTTCCATCGGTGGGTATAGTGGGCATTTCGATGGCGACATCTTCAGGTAGCAGACCTAGTTGCTCCTTCAGATGTGGACATACAGCGTCGATAACCGCGCATGTCTCGTCGAACAATGTTTCACTGCTGTCTTCGGTGCTCACCCGTTCAAGAATGTCTTCAGCCTTCAACACGAGAAGCAGGTTGTACAGCGACTGCAACGTCGTCTCGAACACGATGCTACTTTGCTGGGATCGCATGGACGGCGAGCTTGATGTCACTAGTTTCTTTGCAAGACGCCGCAGCACCTTCAGCCACAGCTCCGGGAAGTCCGGTAACTCCATCAGCACATTCAGGTTGTGGAGGAACGTTTTGGACAGCAGTGTAACACTGTACAGAGGGGCATCACGTGCTAACCTCACAGTGATGTCGTTGACCTGGTCGTCGAACGCAAAAATAATGTCATCAAAACACTGTTTCCATGTGTCCTTGGCGATCGGAACTCCGGGAAGCAGCAATGAATTGCGCAAACAATCCCAAGCAGTCTTTGCCACCGGTGGTCGGTCGTCATTCAGGTAATTTAGCATCACCCGCATGACTTGCAGCCACGAGCTGCCATTCATCTTGTACGTGTTGTCACTATTTGCCTGCCCTTGCAAAAGCTTCAGTGCGTCAACTGCGTATGAAGTTCGGTGTCGAACAAATCCGCAGCATAGAGACATCCATGGTGAAAAGTTGTCATCATTCAAATGTCCACCTTCCACAAGCACGGTCACGCTCTCCCAGCAAGCTGATCTGCTGTTAATATACTCAATCACGTTCTGCAAAATACCCAAAAGCACTTCCCAGTCGTGGAAGTCGTGCATGTACACCAAATTGGCCTTTAGCAGCATTGTGATGCCCGAAGCTAGTCGGTCGCTCAGCGCCTTATACATCTCCTTGTCCATCGTCAAAAGCAGCTCGAGCGTCGCCATCAGCTTTGGACGCACTTTTTCGTCGTGAAAAAGTCGAATACTAACGCGCAAAATGTGCACAACCACGCGTTCAACGAGACCCTGCATGTGGAGCTCGCTTAGCGGTGTTGAAAGGATGCGTTTCGCGTATAGATGGAACGAATCCCACAAGTTGAGCTGCAAAATGCGGTGTGAGTTGACCAAGATGATGTCGACGCTCAGTTCCAGCACTAGGATCGCATTTTCCTGCATCATAGCATCCACACCCGAGTCCGATGGTTGCATGATGCACTTAAACGGATCACGACACGAGATTAGTGTCTCGAGTAAGCTCGTAAGTGGCTTCTCCTGTAATTTGCGAGTCAAGCGCAGCCAGTTTTCTTTCTCAAGGACTCCGCCGCCAAGCTTCGTCACCTCTTCACGTAGCATTTTGTTGACGAGCGAAAAGCTTTCGTCAATCTTCTCTTCCTCAGCCCAGAGGTAGTACGATAAAGAACCCCATATAGATCCACTGTTGACGTTTTGTCCGTGACTTCCATAGGCAGTTCCCTGACTAGCTTGTGTCATCGTCTTCATACGACTACGAATGGCAGCTTGACGCTCTGCCTGACGTCGAGAACGCTCACGGGTCTTTCCAGAAAGACCTGTAGCACCCTGGCCACGACCTGGTGACAACTTAGGCGGAGAGGGTGCATGGGCCGACGACCCACCCTGCATTGGAGGCAGAGGCACACCGCGGGAGTCCACAAAATCATCAATCTCTACCAATGATGTAGGAACCGCATCCAGCTCATTGAACATGAGCATACACTCCACTACATTCGCCCAGCCCTTGCGGAAATATTCATTCTTGTTCTGTACAAATTGGAACAGTAAATTCAACGATAAAAGTGCACGACGGGTCTTCGCTCCTTGCACTAGATCTTCATCAATGGAACCACCAGGTTGCTGAGGATCTGCCAAAACCTCAATTTCTGATCCGTCATCCTGTCGGCGAACAATTCGTTCTCCAATAGTCTCGGTTGACCCATGCTCCGACGGAGATGGTAGCGAGGAAGACGTTGTGTGTTTTAATACGCTGCGCGAAGTCGGTGGCACATAAACTTTTTCACCACTCAAAATACCGTGCGCGAAAGTGAGGAAGTAGGATGCTAGCGCTCCCATGATTTTGTTGAACTCATCAGTCATATTGTAGTAGAGCATGATCTTTGCGCAGTTGCTCAGACCTTCCAAAGAGCGTTCCATGTTGTTCAGATCACACGTCTTCTCAAACGCTAACAGAATGCTCTTGATAGTGTTTTCCGAAATCAAGTTGAACATGTCCTTTTCGTAGAGACCAGCTCGAAGCTTCAAAATGCTAGTATTCGAGGTAAAACTCGCACCGACCACATTCTCCGAGCGCTTTAGTACGCCATCCCATTGCATCGAGTACCTGTCAACAGTAGACGATGGAGATTCCATGAAGTCGGACACGTCGTGCTGCATTTGGATCTCCTTTTCCAGAATGTTGTAGTACAAATTAGTCAGATATTCCGTAGGGAGGTCCTGACCAGCATTAATTCCGCGGTTGTTGCGAATAAATTCTTCAGCAGTCATTTTTTTCGCGATATGGTCCGAGTGTAAATCTGTGTTCAGCATGATGATACTGAATGCCAGTACGTAGGCGGCATCCGCATCTGCCAGGGGTCCTGACGAGCCTGCCTGGATGTAGAACTGCTTTGAAAAAGCTTCCATCATTCGATCAATCTTTTGAGCCTCACCTGGAAGACGGAATTTTGCCAAGAACATTCGCAACGCCTCGTCCAGCGATGGTGCCGAGCGAAAATCGATCATCGCAACATATGCGTCTCGCACTGCAGCGTTAAACGGGTATTTCTCGATTGGTCCGTCACCAATGTAATCGCCTATTAGTGTCTTGTTCAAGCCAGGGGTATGCAGCAGGAAGGACGCAACAGATTCCGGTGTCAACTTCTCCGGCAAAAGTCCGATTTGCTGTGAAAACGCCATCCAATTTTTCTGATCGTGATTGAACTTTTCCGCTGCCAATGAGTAGCGCTTCTTGATTCGTTTACGTTGCTGCAATACTTCAGCAGTGCGTTCACGTGCAGTGTGCAGCCATGCCAGTTGGTCTGCCGGATTATCAGACTCGCTCTGTTCCGAATCTGAGTCACTCTCGCTTCCCGACATTACAAGGTGCATGAGGTCTCGCACTGATGACATCGGTGAAATATCCTCCATCGGGAACTCGCTAGATGAGCTGTCAGTACCAGGTGAGGCTCCAGCCGTAAACCTTGCTAGATCAGATCCCTTCAAACTCAAAACACCTGCGTTATTCCCAAAGGTTCTGGACCCCGATGTCTTTGCTGGCGTATTCAATGGACAACGTCGAGCGATGGACTCAGTTACTGCCAATAGTCCTTCAAGGCACAGTAGTGTCAGAGCGTTCAGACTACCATCGGGGCCGGACATTGACTGGCAATTTTTTGCTAATGACTTGCACAATACCTCGAACAAGTTCGTGCAGTGCACGTCACAATCATAGTTAATGTACAGGTCCAACATGAGCGCCGGCTCGCGGCAGAACTCGAGCAGTGATTCTAGCGCAAGTTCTTTCTGCTCGTTAGAGCACGATGGCGAGTCGATAATGCGCATGTGGACGCTCGTGAAAAAAACTTCCAGTTGTACCTTTAAATGGTCCTTAATTGAGTTGAACAGGTTGAACACAACACGTAGCGTGAGTGACAAAATACCGAGCTCCTCTGTCTCTGAGTTTTGCAGCAAAAATTTGGACAGATCTCCTTGCAACACCGACACCAAACACGGGTGGTTTCCAAGCCCCGTACCAGCCGTCTCCAGCACGACATTTATCAACCTCAATCCCAGTACACACGTAGCTTCTTCGTTCTCCGTCGGTGAGATCAGCCCCGAAATAAAATGCAGTATACGTTCTAGCAGCGGGATCCCGTAGGGCTTATCCACTACCTTGGCTGCATCGGACGTCGGTTCCACTGTCGGTGCAGTCTGCAGCTCTTCAATATCCAAACTATCATCATACTCCAGTAATACCTGCTCTTCCTCAACTTTTGCTTCTGTTCCATTTTGCAAACGATTATCCGACATCTGTGGAGATATCGGCAGTGGTTGACTGATTTTCCTCTGCGAATCCAACTCGTCAATCCGATCAAATACCGTCAGTACCAAGTGCGACAACGTGTTATCCGCCGACCTGCACAAATGCATGGACGACCTGGGCTGGCATCGAATACTGTAGCACAGCTGCAACATCTTCCAGAGATTATCCCCCGAGATCAAATGTCCTGCATCACATCGAACACAATACTCCACCAATTCTAATAACTTCATCAACACTGCTTCATCGTCTGCTCGATGAGTCTCTTCGAAGCGACAGCGAGATACACAGACCGCAATGCGGTTGATGGCTACATCTGCTCGAAGAGACTCAGAGGTTATGAGCCCATATAACAGAAACTTGTTGATGGCCGAGATGGCGGCACCTGTGATGAACCCACTCGTGCGCTCCGACTCGATGACCATGACGAAGGGAAGGAGGTACGTGACGGTGTCGACGTCAGCAAGGTCTGTGACCGACTGCAGCTCGTAGTGCAGCTGCTTGAAGGCTCGCATCATGGGCGACTGCGTGGACGCCGGGATTTCCTGTGTGAAGCGGTCTACACTGGCCCAACGCGCGTTCACGCGCATCATGGAGAGGACATTGTGGATCTCACCCTTGACGCAGTTCATGGCGATGGAGCCACTGGTTCTGAGATCAATTGAGGAGACGAACGAGATTCTCTAGACAGACGATAGCGGCGTGGAAGGCTCTAGATGCGGACTGCTATGAATGACGTGTCGGATTGAACGTCACTCTTCGAATTAGTGACCTCTGGGTTGTTCGTACAAAAATTATTGTACGTACGTGAGCGTATCATCACGAAGATTAAGTGCAATGCACTTCGTGACGTCTGGCACGGTTGACACAGCCACCTCCATGCTCATTTCATGATTAATTCTTGGTCCCTCTGTCGTTCTAACAGGTCTTGTCCATTATGCCAGATTCTTGTCCGGCCGAGATGCCTTCGACTTAGTTCATCACCTGACATTGTTTCCTGTCCATGAGACTTGAGATCCCACCTGGAATGAGTCCTCGCTGCCAAAGTAAGGGATGGGTATTATCTTCGGTGTTTTCAGCGCATATAGAAGCAAACAAACAACCATGTGATCACAAAACATTGACGAGTGAGAGCCATCAGACTTTATCATCAGGCCAATGCTTGCATCTCGAGATCCTGTCACCAACTTTCAGCTACTATGAAGTGGAGTACGCGTAAGATCCTACGATTTCTTAAAGCTCGACGCAGTGCACAGCTGTAACTACCAAGAAATAGTGCTGCAACGGAATCGAGATCAACTTCCAGCAATCAGCAAAGACGTCCAGAAAGCAGTTCCCGGCCTGCGGTGTGCCCCTCTTATCAAGATACACACCGGCGCTGGAAGGCGCGTTACGCGGTCAAGTTCTTGGAGGACGTAGAGCACATCCTAACGTATGAAACACGCAACAGATCCGACGGAACGGTGCTTTGTGTACTGCAAGTACTTTTGGGTCAATCTCGACAACCTAGATCTCCGTGCTATCAAATCATCAACATTGGGAGTTGCGCAACGTATCCGGTAGATCGGAGTTTTTCAGAGTTTCAAAAACTGCGCGAGTGTGTACTCCGTGCGATAGGTATACAACCCCAATACACCTGCGAGTTCTGCACCGATTTCTTGCTGTTTATACAAGTTTAACCAGCCTCGCCATATCGCCATGATTACGACTGGAGCTGAAAATCACATGAAGATTCTCGCTCAATTCATCAACACCTTCTTGGAATTAGGAAAGCGTTGGGTGGACAAGAGCAGCAAGCGTGAGCGTAAGGCACAGAGTCTTGTTCCAATCCTGCTTCATGAATTCCTCCTGAATTAATGAAAAATTCAGGTTTGTTTATGATTGTTGACAAAGTTCGTCGATCGCGTGAAAGTGTCAATGACGAATCGAGTGCCATCGTGGATGACGTTCAAAGAAACTCCGCAATGATAGCAGCTTCAACAGCGACAATCGCGATTCACCTCATTGATACCATGGTATGGTCTCGCACACATGCTGTTGTATACTGCAGTGTCGGGGTGTGCAGCCGACGAAACCGCAGTAATCTTACCATTGTGTGGCAATTCATATTGTCAAGAGAACAACATGTTCTCGTATCTGGATCATGTACGATCTTCAATGAGGCATCGAGACTCGATTATCGAGCACATGGTGTCGGTTGCTGATGCGTCTGGTGCATTCATTTAAAAAATCATTAGGAGTACAAATACAACAGAGTACACGTACAACACGGAAGTTGTTGGCCGCTCGGTAAATACTCGTAGTCGAAACTATCCGTTTGGAGTCCATCCTATCATACACACGACCATGTATCGCGAGCTTGTCCGACTTCGAGCGTCGGATTTCACTGATATCTATTAACTTTGACTCGTTCAGTACTGTTAACGAATCAACATTAAAGTATGCGCTTATTGCTTTGCAGGATCCTTGCTGAAAACAACATTACGTCGCCGTATGGAGTTTGAACAGAACGATATGACCTCAGTGCGTTGCTGAAGTTTCTCACGCATCAGAGGTCACTCAATACATCCACTCGTTTTGTTTATTAAGGTTTTGAAATTATTTCACTATTTTCGCCAAACAGGTACATTGCATATAAAAGCAGTCGACTAACAAAACGCGTAGTTTACGTAAAAAGACACATGAAGGTGAGGAAAGCGAACACTAGTTGAAATTACTAGTAATGCAAAATCAACTCCGGAAGAATTCTCTGAAATTTATTTCAGAGTTATGGAGTGATCTCACTACCCCTCTGACTTTCTTCTGCCTAATCCTTTTGAAAGCACCTCCTTCATGTTTGAAAGATTTCGTTACAAAGGTCAGGAGCGCGAACTTTCAGTCGGATGTAGCATGGCTTTGTTCAATAAGAGATTGTATTTGCATCTTCAATAAGAGATTGTATTTGCCCCGTCAGGAAAGCTCTTGCTCTAATATTTCACGGTCATCAGTATCGGCAGATTGATTGAACCAGCTCTCGAAGCGTACCGTGCATGTGCGAGGAAATACACTATCGATGGAAACGCACTTGGTTATTGGTCTCCAGTTTGTTGTCGATTCGTTCGCACTGGTACTTCACAACACGAGTTCCTCCAACTCAGCCATTCGAGTACGAACCACGACCAAGCATCGGAACCATGAAATTCAGTGTCTTTGCCGTTGCCATTCTCGTTGTAATCGGTGTTGTAGCCGCTGCCGACCAACCTCACGTCAAGAGTACTGCTGAAGCGCTCGAAAAGATGGAGGCGTCTGCGTTGCCTGATGGCGTCACGATGGATGGAACCGCGGAGAGAATCGATCCACCAGCCGGTGCTGCTGCTATGATTGCCAAGGAGGCCGACAACGATAAGGACGACAAGGATGAGAAAAAGGAGCAGTTCGGGTGGGGTTATGGTGAGGGTCTTGGTGGATGGGGACTCGGCGGCTGGGGTAACTGGGGCGGTTGGGGCGGCTTTGGTCCCTACCGCTTCGGCTTCACCTGCGGTGGTGTCCCTGGCTGGGCCTACCCGATGGGCTACTGGAACATGTTTGGTGCGGGTTTGTACGGCGGTAGTTGCGGTCTTGGTATGTCTTGCGGTGGTCTCTACTACTGCTAGATGGCCACCATGCATTCAATGACGAGGCACAGATTTCGTTCAGATTCACAAACGTGGCGGAACTAACGTCCGTCAGTAGCTTAAAGCATGGTCATTGAAATGAACCTTTTTCTTTTCTTTGAATCGCTAGTAAAGAAGACGTCGTAGCGTGCTTTCTGTATTACTCCAGAATAGTCACTGAGTTTATCAACTAGATTTACCTCCACCACCTCATGCAAGAAACAAGTTAAGTCCTACGGAATTCAGCGTTGCAACGTCGATTTCTCTCCAGAACCGCGCGATTGGGGAGCTAGCACCTTTGTTTTTTCACCACCGAGTAATTGCGCACCGCGTGTATTCTTCTTTGGTGGACAAGATGATACGACTCTACTGGATGATTTCTGGAGTTTGGAGCTAGCACAGTTAGATGGAGACTTCCCACGAGACCACGTGAAGGCCCAGCAGATCCGAGCGTGTGCGTGGCGACAAGAAGATTCAGCATACAAGACGCAATGGGCATCATCATGTGGGGCAAATAGCACAGTTGTTGCAGTGGGCAAGTGCACGTTAGAAAGGCTACTCTTCTACGCATGGTGTGAAAAGTTTTACCAGTCGATTTTACCCGACAGTTCAATGAAGCCAGCGATGAAGCTGATCCACTGCGTTGATTCGGGTATTTCTATTTCGCTCCAAGTTAGCATACCACCACGTGAGAAAATATTTCATCTTCACTGCAATCGACATGATTGACGCAGTCTCATCTTCTCTCTGACTGAAGAGAATTCCACGAAATGATTGAAGTCTTTCACGAGCTTATCTTATGAATCTGGTGGATTATTTTCAACTACCGACCTAAAATGATTGATAGTTTTTACGGTAACACTACGCAAGCTTCATTTTCGAATTTGAAACCAAGAGCTCACTCAAGTTATTATGGCAGACGATTGGGAATTCTTGAAACCTTGGCACGCTGTCTTAATGGAAATATGGACGGAACAGATAATTGATATCGAATCTGCGAAACAGGTAACATTTAGGTGGTCTATCAACCCATCTATACCATGGGTGCAAAAAGCGTATGCATTGAAGTTCTGTGTTGACGAGGCAAGTCGGCGAGATATACGACAGCTACAACAAATTCGAGAGGACAACAAATTCGAGAGGCGATGGGATTGTTTACTTTTCTCTCATTTGTGAACAACAAAGCGTTTAGAACGATGTTCCCTTTGCCATTCCAAAACGGCTCAACGTACCCGATATGGAGTCTTTGGCTTTGTGGGACTTTGTCATCTAACGATCCTGCAGCGGTTCGGTCACCAGTTACTTGGGGAACACTTCTAGGCTTTTCAGACAACTTACGCAGCTATTCGTGTGGATACAAAGCGGCAATTCAAAAGATGAAGTTGATGGGAATTGAAGACGAAGGTAGAAAATATGTTTGCAACAAATTTAACATCTATTGGAGTTGCTACCGATTGTGGATACAGATCACAAGTCGAGGGTACGTTCGAGTTGGACGGTTTACCTAGTGATTCAAAATGGTTTGATGGCGGACTTCGAAACCTCTTTGAAACCAACATTGATCCGATGATTCAATTATGCCTTACATGTGGCGATGGTAAAGTAGATCAAATATGGCAAGACTCACATGCCGATCATATTCCGAAGTCCATCAGGAGTCAGTCTGTGCACGTAACAGTACGAGTACCATGTCTAACACAGGCAGTGTCGATTTCACAAATGACGGCAACATTGGCTCGTACACCAGCTTCATCTCTGCATCTAACGTTCGATGAATGTGATCATAACGATATTCCCTTCAGTAGCAGACATCGTCAAAACATCATGGATCAAGGATTTCTGCTGAGCTCCCTACTTTATGGCCGATCACTTTGCGAAGGAACTGGAGCTATAGGAAAGTATCCAGCTATTACAAGTCGAGTGAGGTATGAAGAGTTCAGTCTGTCGTGTGAGGGGGTATCGAAAGTACCATTTGCTGCAATTTGCTCGGCAATCGTAGAAATGAATACGGGTAAAGTTGATTTTGTCATACATTCGGTTGGTCGTGGGACTTGGCCGTGGCTGGCATACATAATGTGCTGTGGAGCATCAGTTTCCATTTCGCTAACACTTTACGACGCTACCTTGATGAACTCTGATATTAA
>PCFV01000635.1:0-18982 GCA_002812785.1 Phytophthora litchii | reverse complement strand
TAGTGGTTCAGGTACTACACAGTCGTCGGGTTCGGACGAACCTACCACCCCTGTGTCCACTACGGCAACTCCAATAGCAACTGCTGCTACTCCAGTTGTTACTAAGGCACCCGTTGCTCCGACTTCGACGCCGGTCCCGGAGGTTACCACTGCTACCCCTGTAGGTACAAAGGGTGAGTCTATTCCGTCCTCGACACCGGCCCCTGAAGTCACCTATGCAATCCCCGAGGCAACTGAGGGAACTCCGACGACTTCCACTCCCGCAGAGAAGGACAACTGTCTCATGTAAATCGATTGAGGCTTCCAGTTGCTAACCATCGACAGTCGGCTAGATGATTGCGGTTAGCAACTCACCAACGTTGATTGTTGATAGATGTGAGTATAGATGTTATCCTGAGCAACGAGCGCAGTTGCAAATAGAAAATTCTTTTTGTTGTTACTACTATCGTAAATTCATGACTGCCTTGCAATGTAGTATCAAATGAAAAATGAAAAATAGTTTTCACACGTCACATACTCTCATACAACAACCAATATATCGTATTAAGTACGACCCGAAACCTCTCCCTATCACCATTTGATCATGGCGATGCTGCTGCGAGGGAAGCGTGCCCTTGTAGTGGGGCTCATGAATAAGCACTCACTAGCTGCAGGAGTGACTCAATCTCTCCTCTCTAACGGCGCAAGCGTTGTGGTATCGTCTAAAACCCCGTTAAGTGAGAGCCACATCAAGAGCTGCGCCTTCCAGATTCCCGAATTTTCCGATTCGAGTCCTGCGTTGCATTTTGAGCCTTGTGACGTGGAGAGTGACGAGAGCATTGAACTGTTAATGCAACGCTGCGGAGAAATTTTCAATGGAGAGCTGGACATTTTGGTGCATTCAGTCGCGTTCGCCCCTCGAGAAGCTTTTACCAATGGATTGTTTGATACGCCAAGAGCTGCGTGGACCCAAGCGATGGATGTCAGTGCCTACAGTTTAGTGGCATTGACCAGAGCGGCTAAACCACTGATGGTCAAGGGAAAAGAAGAGAGCCGTGATCGTAGTGTGCTGGCATTGACTTATGCTGGATCAACCAAGGTGACGATGGACTGTGGGCTATTGAGATGGGGTGAAAATGAACTGAATTTTGCTGGGTTTTGAGTAGGTAGTGCCGAGCTACAATGTGATGGGCCCCGCAAAAGCTGCGCTGGAGGCGACGGCGAGGCAGCTTGCTTATGAATTAGGACCGGATGGAATCCGTGTAAATTGTTTGAGTCCTGGACCCATGAACACCGTGTCAGCACGTGGAATACCTGGTATCTCGGTAAGTTTTCGTGATGGTGCTATTAATGAAGAATTGTGGTGACGATACATGACGTTTTGCTACAGAAAATGAGGAACTATGCTCAGAACCACGCACCTTTACGTCGAAATAGCTCCAGTAGTGATGTGGGATCGACAGCGGCGTTCCTGTCGAGTGATCTTGCAGCGGCCGTCACCGGACAAACCATCTATGGTAAGTTTTCTTAAGTCGAAACGTTCTTTGCAGAAGGTCTCACTGACTGAATATCCTGACGGTACGTTCTGCAGTTGACGGTGGCCTTAGCGCGATGGCTCCGTATGCACGGGAAGAGTAAATGAAATGGCACTATGAACGAGTAGATAAAAGATGGTTTACGGGGATTAAGTGTCTATAACAACGGCGAGCAATCCCCGATGGATACTGTTCTTGAACTGGTCTTCCAAGCGTCATGGAGTTTACGTTTTGCTTTCCAGTCTTGGACACCCACTGGCTAGGCGCTGGTGAGGTTAGTGGGTGGAGGTGTTACTGCTGTGCTGTGAAGGCTTGTGTCTATCGACAGTTCCATCGATCCTGACAGTTGAGCTGATCCACGAAGACGAACTGAAAGTGAAGTTGCTAACCCATCCGTATTCGCAATAGACCAGCTCCAGGTCACACGCGATTGCAGAAAATCAGACGTTGTTGCCACCTCAATTGAGTTGCTGCTGTCGCTTTTGGGTAGACGCTGGATTTCTACGACGTGTTCTACGGCACGTCATTTATCAGTGTTTTATTGCGTGAACGACGGGTTTGAAAGAAATGACGTACTGAATGCTTGCCACTCTACTCCTGTGAGTGCCAAAGCATAAAACCGAAATTTACAGCAGCCACTGCAACTTGAATAGTCCACTGGGCAAGTTGCAGGGCTTGTCGGGAACGCCACTGCACAGTTCGCCGATTTAATAAGGATAGCGTCATCGAGCCATAACTCACATGGTCCCTACAACAGTGCAGCTTGTCAGAAATCGACACGGTACGTTAAATATTATATCTTGGAGACAAGGAACATTTACATGCTCGAATCCCCCTTCAGCTGCCGCATCATCGTTCCAGTAAATCTCCTGTAGCTCTGCTTCCACAATTACAGGATCAATAGCTACATTTTCACCGCTACAACTACTTGATGAGTGGGCGTCGTCGATGAACTCTTGCAGGGAAGAAAACCCCGTTGACGGGAAGGCCTCGGTAAATATGTCAACGTTGATGCAAGCATCGCGCGTCCAGTTCAGATCAGTGAAGGCAGTGTTCATACACGGCCTGATTGTAGTCGAGCAAACCGGCATTGAGAGTTCACTGCTCTGGTCCTTGGGCGATGTTGGAAAGGACAAGACAGCCGTGCCTTCTACGCTGAGTATGCGTATGACGAACCAGGTTGCTATGAACAGGAGTATCATTTTGCCTCTGAGCGAACTAAAGCTACCCGTTTTCTTATTCGACGTTCAAACGATTACCATACCATACATTATTTTCCCTTTGTACCGGAGCGTTGTCAATGTGCCTCCTGCAGTAAGTGCAACAACTGTTCTACAGTAGATACAGTCTGTAAATCCTGGATGAGATGAGTGTCAAATCTATACTTCACGAACAGTACCAGCTGACTGGATCAAGTGATCCATTATCTGGTGGGTGTGTTGTATACAGATGTACACGAGATGTTCGACATATGTATTATCTATTGGTATTAGAAGTTGGCAGCGGTTGTCCTCATTGGCATCTCCATGACCCAGGTTACATTTACAAACCAAGGAGACACTCATGATATCATTGATGTATTTTATGAAACACTACATCATTTCACGAGTTTAGCCCCGATACATGTATCGTTGTATTGCCAACAATCAAATTTGGCTGGGGAAAGTCTCCATTACAAATGCATCACCCGTTCTGCAATACTTACCGTCGGTAAGCTACCGACCAGCCTAAGAGTGCTTTGATTGTGTTTCGTATGGATGCTTCGTAATCCAGCGGCAGTCATCAACTACATGAGCGAATTTCCATGTACACTGCTGACCCGACAGCTGCGGGATCGGAACCAGTTCACGACGGCTGATCACTGATCAGTGATCAGTGTTCGTGCAGCACGATCGCGTGACGCAGAGACCGCTTCGTAGCACCTCTAGTCAGTCACTTTTCAATCGCTCTTTTCGGGCATAGGTCGACACTAGATTATATTGGTGCTGACAATGAAGGCTCCCACTACTATCCTCGCGCTTGCCTCATTGTCGGCTTCCGTGCAAGCTCACGGATATGTCTCCAAGCCCAAGGCAACATACGAACCCAACACTGTCTACACGACCTACAACGCATTGACCACTGCCAGTGTCAACAAAGGCTTTGCTGGTGGCAAGTACGACGGAAGTCCGACACAGAACGCACAGGTTTTCAACGACCACTGGAATGCCACGGGATACAAGTCGCTTCGTGATATGGCAGACTCCATTGCACCGGACTACGGCCACTCCATTAAAACAGCTACCCCGGTCGATGTGACGGGTTACACCGAGATGTGGTGGCAGAATGACGAGTATAAGGAGGGTTTCATCGCGTCGCACGAAGGTCCGTGTGAGGCTTGGATCGACGATGTGCAAATTTTCCACCACGACAACTGTGCGGCTCAATTCAAGACATACCCGGCCAAGATTCCTGCAGACTACTCCTCTTGCAAGGGTGACTGCTTGTTCTCGTTCTACTGGCTGGCGCTTCACGAGCCGAACTGGCAGATCTACAAGCAGTGTGTGCCGATCACGAATAGTGGTTCAGGTACTACACAGTCGTCTGCTGCAGAAGAAACTTCAACGGATAGCGGACCACAGACTTCTGCCCCCGCTGACAACGAGGGTTCAGACGCAACACAGACCGATACGGACAAGAGCGCTTCAAATGAAACCCAACCTGAGACCACTACGGGAGACGAAGCGTCGAGCGATGACCAATCTAGCACTACTCCCGAACAAACCGAATCGCCTACTACTTCCTCAACTACTCCTGCTCCGGAGGTTACTACTGCTACACCTGATGTTGCGACAGATCCTCCTGCTGCTCCTGAGGTCGCGCCGGCAACACCGACGGATACAGAAGCAGCTACCACAAGCAAATGTAGCGTTCGTCGCCGTCATTAAACTGAAGACCTCGATGATAGACGTACGTGTGAATTGATGTCAAGATAAGTTTGCAGCTCATGTAAAGAGAGCAACGAGTACAAGCCACTTACTGCCAAGACGTTTACACATCGTAGATCGTCCCGTGATGCGATGTAAAGGTGCCACGGTTCGTGACTACTGTATTTGCAGATCCAGTCGCCACAAGATGGTGACATCAGGGCTTGTTGAACATTCAATACTTTGGTAACGGGACGAGCACAACGTGATGACCTTGTCTTCTTCACCACCAGCTGCAGACACTGTTTTTTACTGTTCGAACGTATATCCCGTTTAAATGGGTGCAGTAGCCATTCTACTGCACCCGATCCGTTTTTTCCCAATAGACAATATAAAGTTAATTGATTGACCGGATAATGGTATACGTGTGTATATTCCAGTCGGGTTCCTTTAATTTTTGCTTTGGGATTTGTGCTGGAAGGACATTACCATCCCGTATCGAGGATTCGCTTGCAGAAAATGTATCGAGCTTACGTTCTAAGCTCTTCAGCGACGATGTGCCTAGAGTCAGCTTAATAAAATGCTTCATTCTTTAATCGCGCGTTAATCGCAAAGCTTTGAGAACGCACCAGAACTGACCATTGCAGACGAGAATGAAGACATTTGTTGGCCCCTCTACTGCTATCACGCTTGCGGCGCTGGTGAGCAGTGTGTATGCTCACGGTTACATCTCGAAGCCTAAGGCTTCGTACAAGCCGAACACCATCTATACAACCTACAATGGCCTCACTAGTGCCAGTGTGAACAAGGGATTCGCTGGTGGAGTCTACAACCATGAACCAGTTAACAACGCTAAACAGTTCACGGCGCACTGGAAGGCCACGGGCTACAAGTCCCTGCGTGACATGATCGACCCTATCTCTCCTGGCTATGGGTTCTCGCTGGACACAGCGAAGCCCATTGATGTGAGCGGATATAAAGAGATGTGGTGGCAGAACGACGAATACAAGGAGGGCTTCTTAGCCTCACATCATGTACGTGTAATTCCTAGGGTTGCCACCATACATTTTGACCGACATCTAATGCGTTTGCTTTGTTGTAGGGTCCTTGTGAAGGCTGGATTGACAACAAGATGGTCTTCCACTATGACGATTGCGTCGCGGAGTTCCCATCGTACCCGGCCAAGATTCCCACGGATTATTCGTCGTGCAAGGGTGACAAATGTTTTGTTTGTCTTTTACTGGTTAGCACTTCACTCTCCAGAGTGGCAGATCTACAGTACGTTCAGATGCTTTACTATGGCTTTGGTCTAAATGCTAACTCGTTGTGCCCCCGCATTAATTTATGTTGAGCAATGCGTGCCGATTTCGAACGGAGGCTCAGGAGAAGTTGCGGGTGAGGCTTCCACTGATGATCAGACTACACCAGAAGCCACCCCATCCACTCCTGATGCGAATACGGCTGGACCGCCGACAACGGATTTTACGCAGATTGATGCAACGACAGCCCCGGCATCCACTCCTGCTGCTGTCACAAGCCCCGAGTCACCGGATACCGGAACGAGTTCATGCAAGCGTCGTATGCGCAGCTAAAACATAGTGTACAAATGGTGACACTTGTCCAAGCAAAGCAGGTTTGTGCGTGATAAATAGCGTTGATTCATGTCAGCCGAGTGGCAAAGAAACTTTTCGTAGCTTTACCATCCCTCCGTCTATAAATTGGATGTGAATAGTTGTGTTGGCTTTAGACTCCAATTATACCCAGTACCCCTCCGCAACTACCCAGTTGGGTTTTGGTCATATCATTTCGGCCATATCGTAAGCATATGCCAACTACGAACATTGCAGTCAGTCGTAAATGCAGAAGCGTGGTGGTAAAGGCGGTTGCGTCCCTACATCCATCCGCATGCTATGCATGTAAAAGTCTATATCAAAATTCTTGAATATGACAGATCCAAAGACCTTGTTGAGCCAGTCGAAATGCTCAAGTGATACAGTTCACGGTACACTGCTATCGTACCGTGAACAGCTTCACTTCCTAGTATATACAATGTCGCTTTTACTGGAGAGGATGCCATAAGTAATACGCAAACTCACAGTGTGAGAGATTCGAGCGATGCTCTTCCGGTTCCTTACTTTCAAATTCCTCTCGTGGTGTCAAGAGCACTTTAACAAATCAACAAGACGATGACGATGTTCTTTTCGCCATCGGTCATCATCACGCTATTGGTATTCGTAAGCTCTGTTCAAGCTCACGGATACTGCTCCCAACCAAAGGCAACGTTTAAACCTGGCGAGGTCTACACGAACTATGTCGCTACTACCAGTGCTAGCATCAACAAGGGATTCGATGGTGGGGTCTACAATCATGAACCAGTGAACAACGCCAAGCAGTTTGCGGAACACTGGAGCGCTACGGGATACTCGTCTCTTCGTGAGATGCTGGACACACTTGTGCCAGGTTGTGGCAATTCCGATGACACAGCAAGCCCAGTTGATGTGTCTAGCTACTCCGAGATGTGGTGGCAGAACAATGAGTACAAGGAGGGCTTCCTTGAGTCTCACCATGTAAGCCGTATTCTTCCACCACTCAGTTAATTGATTCGCTAAATAAGTGCTTGTCGGAATGGAATCGTGCAGGGCCCGTGCGAAGGTTGGATCGATGATACCAAGGTGTTTCACTACGACGATTGCAGGGCTAATTTCCCGACATACCCTGCCAAAATCCCCACGGATTACTCTGCTTGCAAAGGAAACTGCAAGTTTGTCTTCTACTGGTTGGCACTTCACTCGCCAACGTGGCAGGTGTACAGTAAGTTGGACATTCCTAGTCTGTTTTATTGAGTTATTGATGGTCATGTTGCTGTGTTGTCTTGGTGATTCGTCAGAGAATTGTGTACCGATCTCGAACGGCGGATCAGGTACCTCCACCACCCCCACCGCCACGACTTCTCCTTCGAGTTCGACTGGAAACGAGGCTTACAACTTCTCGATGTCAGACTCGACAATGACGTCAGCTCCGCCGGCAACTACTACTGCTCCTCAGACGAACCAGTGGGGTTTTAATACCCGTCACTGAAGCGTAGGAGCGCGCAAGACTTCCTCTTCCTAGCCGATAGAAGTCATACTGTTGGAGCTGAAATTTGGTGTAAAATGAGTAACTGCGTTGATTTCTCAAATGCATTCGATGTGCTACGATAACTCCATGTATTTCGGAGCGTTTTCATGCTTGGTTCACGAACATTTTGATAACGATGAAATGCGGGAAGGATGCAATTAAACACTTTTGGTTCGCAGTGCAGCGACGCAAAGCCACCATCGGAGGGCAGCGGCGGAACTCAACTCCTTTCGTTATAGTACAGTATTCGTTGTGCAACAATCCATGCTGGTCGTAGCCGAGTGCCTCGTACTGTATCATACAATACCCCTGGTGACACCAGTACTTCGTTGTGTACCATCATCTCGATTCAGCAGGCAGCACACCACGACATAAATCCCTGTAAAGATGTGCAGGTCTGGAAGTGCCATTGCCGAGAGTAGCTGCTATGCCTGTTTCGATACCTGGAATGGACGACAGAGCTTTGAAGCTCTGTCGTCCATTTCAGTTGATAGTCAATAACGAAAACGAACTGCTGGTCCGAATGAAGGCAATCTCATCGTGTTTCGCTTCGCGCGCTGCAATCGACAACAGACCGAGCCGACATTGAACAAGATAAACAAACACAACCACTTCAACATGTTTTCAGTATTATTGGACGACTTGCCACTTACTACACATAACGTAGTTGCTTCGTAAAACGCGTTAACTCATTTCGCTAAAAGTATATCGTTTGACGTTATGCAGGACAAAGCAGTCGACTTTATGTTGGTATGATGTCGATATCAACGACATCTTCCTCCGTTTTGAAGGCATGAAGAATAGATGGGGCTAGCTCTCCGAGTCGAGGTTGGGTTTTAAGACGAGCTCGACGTTTGCAGCTGGCAACATTCAGAAGTTGCTGTGGCTCATGTCGTCGCTGCTAAAGCTGAGAACCAGTGGTCGAGAAGCTTCAAAAACTTCCTGAATTACAATTTTAAGTCCACCAGCGCTCAAGGCATTCACCACCAAACGCTAACGTCAGCACCTTGAACAATTATGGGGGTGCCTCAACAGGGAACTGATTTGTGGTGTCTCGAATATCTTTGGCGACGCCGACATTGAGAGTCGGTCGCAGCTTTATACGAGAAACCTGGAACGTTTCAACTTGCAACTGGAGATGCTATGGCTGCGATTTGCAAGAACCACTCTGCATGCCCCAGAATTCAACCCTCTAATAATTCGGCAAGTACGTCTCGGAAGGATAGATGGAGGAATACAAAACAATGAAGAGGGAAGATATCGATGGCACGAGAACTTTGCGGCTCATCGACTAAAACGAGCATCTCCATCTGCTTGTGGAAGTGCTGTGATGAAAGTCCCCTGACCACACAGCCTCTCCTTTTCGGCGACGAAGGATGACGCTATAGAGTACAACGCCACTACCACCCCCTTCGAAATGGCTGGCAACACCATCGTCTTGGTGTTCGTTTGTGCGTATTAACGCAATGCCCCTCAAATCATCCATCCTACAGTCCAGAATGACACCTGACTCGAAAAAGGTCAAACATCGGACATTATCTGCATATGGCGTCTAGTTTGATGTTTTGATGCCGGTTGGCGTCGGTGTGTCAATCAATTGCAGCCTCGGCTGGTGGATCACTCGCCTTACAAAGGCACGTGCTACCACAGCACCACACACAGAACGAATGCCGTTAAGATTTGAAACCAACATCTCGTTAGTTTTCACTAGCGAAAGTCGAACTTGCTTTTCAGTCGTCGACGGCATCTGTTTTTCTAGCACCAAGAGTAGTGATCACCAAGTCTGCAACCACCTAGAACACGTAGTCTTGGGTCGTAAGCCCACATGTTGCTGTCGATCGTCGTATCCTCGAAAAGTAGCAGGGCAGGTAGTACAAGACCATCGACACGAGAACCACTTCGTTCATGACAGGTTTCACTAGCATCCTCATTCCGACATTTTCCACTTAAGCAACAAGCCAACCAACCTCCTCATCAAACCATGAAGCTCGTTGTCACCATCGCCCTCCTGGCTAGCCAGGTCAGCGCCCACGGCTACCTTTCACAACCTGCCGCGTACTTCCCCAACGGCATTGACACCAGCTACAATGGCCTCCTAACCGAGTCGTGCGACGCAGCGTTTGCGGGTCTCAAGTGGAACGACAGTCCCGAAGCCAACACTGCCATGTTTACCAAGTCCTTCCCCAACTCGCAGTTCAAGACACTGCGTGATATGATGGACACTGTTGCTTCAGACTGCGGTAAAACTTCTCTCAGCAGTACCCCTGTCGACGTAAGCTCGATCAGCTCAATGAAGTGGCAAAACGATCAGGAGCAGAAGGGATTCATCGACTCGCACCATGGACCCTGTGAGGCCTGGATCGACGACACGCGCGTCTTCCATTCTGATGACTGCCGTGCAGATTACAGCGGATACCCCGCCGAGATCCCGGTTGATTTCTCCAAGTGCAGTGGAGACTGCACCTTCACCTTCTACTGGCTCGCACTGCACGAACCCAACTGGCAGGTTTACAAGCAGTGTGCGCCGATTACCAACGGCAGTGGTGGCACCCAGACTGCAGCTACGGATGCCCCCGAAACTACCAAGGCTTCAACGACTACGACAGAGGCTCCTACCACAACGGAAGCACCTGCTTCCACCGACTCTCCGGTGTCGACGGATGCTCCTGCTAGCGACGGCGAGTTTACTTCGGCTTCAACGACTTTGGCACCGTCGGCGGGTACGGTTGCCCCTTTGGATGTGACTGAAGCCCCGACTTCGAATGCTCCGGCTGCAACGTCTACCACAAGTTGCAAGCGTCATCGCCGGATGACCGCAAATCTGCGCTCTGAGAACTAGATGGCGTTTGATCCAACACAGTAGCGTTCATGTATGTTTCATAGAGTGTTGAGAGTGATAAATGTAACCAGTTGGTGTTTGCATTACTCAAATCGAAGAATCCTTGTTACTTACGAGACGAATATTACTATCGACAATGATGAAAAGCAGCGTGAAAACAAAGACCTTGGATACTAAAAAATCGAGGGAGAGAACCGAGCATAGAGACCGAAAGAGACTGAGTTTGATGCGTCATGACTAGCATAGGCAATGATGGACTAGTTGACAATTGGTAAAGTTGTCATAGATGGCGATAAGAAGGATGAAGTTCATCACTAGAAACTTGTGGTTTCAAGTAGTGTTCATATTGGTGTAGGTATGTGTGAATTCGGTGACATACTGTCTCGTTTATAGCAAGATACTAACTGTGAATTGACTCGAAATTACAAAACTATACACCCAAGGTCCATTACCTTGTTGTTTGACAGAACAGCCAGTTATTCACCTCATATCTTCATACAGACGACAAATTACGCGCAAGTTCATCCCGGCGTACACTGGAAAGAAGCAGGTCGTCTCCAAAGAGGACCAGCCCACATCCCCATTCGGCAGATGAACTACATCATAGCTCGTTTCACTTCATATCAGGCTGCTATTGGAAAAGAGTAAACCCACAAGTAGAAGACCGACTCTCTCTCAGCTCACTCTCTCAGCTCAATGCAAGCATGCTCACTCGCTTTATATTATATATTCTATTCAGCAGAAGAGGAAGTTGGCGTATCTTGCGGTTTTTAAAATATCACAAATCAAAAAATCCCGAGTTGAAGTATCCATGCTAGTGCCACTAACCAACTCAGCATAACGTACATGTGCGGACCAGAGGAAGCCTAGAGACTTTACCCATGCATTCCAGAATCCCCCTCGATCTGCTCAAGTCCCGTCCGCAATGGCCTCGTCCCCCGTGAAGACAACCCACACACAAACGACCGTCACGAAGACGCTCGTGCACTCCGATCCGAGCGAAACGACCAAAAAGACGGTGACCACGACCAACAAAACGTACATTTTCACGTCCGAAACGGATGAGGAGATCGTGCTGGACCTCAAGAACGCGGCCACCACGCGCCCTCACGCGCGCAAAGTGAACGGCTCCGTCGTGACCTCCGAGTTCACGCAGAGCTCGTCCACCTTCGTGTTTGAGTACTCGTCAGAGGGGGCGGGGGCAGAACCCACCGAGATCTTTGTGCCATACATCCACTTCCAGGGTGGCTACCGCGTCACGGCGTCCGACGGCCACTGCACCATTGAGAAGCACGAGGGATACGACGTCATCAAGCATGAGCACGACAACCACGCACACAAGCATCGTGTGGTGGTGGAGAAGACCAAGAAGGTCGTCAAGAGCTCGTGGGGACACAGCAACATCCCCGTGTACGTGGCACTCGGTATTGCCATCGTCACGCCCTACCTCACGTGGTAATTGAGAGGCTTAGAGATGTCATACCATACCATAGGCAAAAACAAGAACATGACACCTCTTGTCAATACAAACAAGTTTACTCTGTGCTCTTGAAGCAGTACGTTTACCATATTGCATTGATACGTGACGAGGCATAAAGGATATCTGAAAATGTTGAACTGAAGACGAACCATCCGAGTCGTCAACTGAAGCACATGTGCAGGTACGACACGGCAACGAGTAGAGTAGTACAAGATGACACGCATACGTGTGCAGGGAGCTGCAGTACTTGTAGACCTGCGTGGCTGGGGATATGCTAGTTTTCTACACCGTCATCAAAGTGGATGTGGAGACCAATGTCAATGACATCAAATCCGCGTGGATGCGCTTCGCTCTTCAACTCGATACATATCCATCCTCGTCGAGGTCTCCGCACTCTGCATTTTGCGTCCTAGCGCTCAAGACCCAGGAATACCTTATCAAAACAAAGATGTCGCAGCCAAAGTCTGCTCCTGAGCCCGAGGCTCGCGTGACGACACACCTGAGCATGAAAGATGGACAGTTTGTTGACCAGCATGGCAGGGTGGCACTTCTGCGTGGTGTGAACCTCGGAGGTTCGTCCAAGTTGCCGTTCGGCTATGGACACACGGATGACCAGGACATGAGCGACTTTTTTGATGGAGCTGCGTCGGTGTCATTTGTAGGACGTCCGTTCCCGTTGGAGGAGGCAGATTTGCATTTGTCTCGCTTGCAGCGCTGGGGACTGACGTTCCTCCGCTTCATTGTGACGTGGGAAGCAATTGAACATGCTGGACCTGGACAGATTGACCAGGAATACCTCAAGTACATTCGTGCTGTGGTGGAGAAGGCAGCCGACTACAATATGCAGGTGTACATTGATCCTCACCAGGACGTGTGGTCCCGTTGGACAGGAGGCGATGGTGCTCCCATGTGGACGCTAGAGTGTATTGGTTTTGAGCCACGCAACTTCGAGCCGACTAAGGCGGCGCTGTGTCTCGAGACGTGTGGTCTCCCTGCGTCCAAGTTCCCCAAGATGATTTGGCCCACCAACTACGCAAAGTTGGCCTGTGCTACAATGTTCACGTTGTTCTGGGCTGGTAAGAAGTACGCACCCAACTGCTTCGTGGATGGTGTACAGATCCAAGAGTACTTGCAGTCACACTACCTCGACTCGTTGACAGCTTTGGCTGAAGCTCTCAAGGGTTTGCCGAATGTTGCTGGTTATGGTACGATGAACGAACCGTCTAACGGATGGATTGGTGAGAAAGACCTGCTGAACTCGGGTGGATTCCGGAACGGATATGCATCTTCGCCGCTCGCGGCTATGGCTCTTGGTGAAGGCATTGCTCAAGATGTTGAAGTGTGGGGTGCTGGAATCATGGAGATGATGCGTGGAAAGCCCAAACGTGTTGAACACATCGACCCTAATGGTGTGCGAGCCTGGAAGGAAGGTGCCGGTTGCATTTGGAAGAAGCATGGAGTGTGGGAGATCGACGCACACGGCAAACCCAAGTTGCTGAAGCCTGACTACTTCAGTGGAGTCGACTTCGGTACCGAGTTCTTCCTTCCGTTCGCGAGGAGATTCACGAAGCGTATTCAGACAATTTCGCCGAAGGCCATGATCTTCACTGAAATGCCTCCTACTGAGATTGGTGACCTGGTGTTCCCGCAGATCTCCAAGGAGGACATCCCGCTTTCGGTCAATGCGATGCACTGGTATGACATGATCACGCTCTTCACAACGACATGGCGCTCGTACTTCACGCTGGATTTTGCCACGGGCAAGCCTGCTTTCGGAAATGCTGCACTTCGTGCTTTGCACCAGAAGCAGCTTGCACACGTTGCCAGCTTCGGGCGTGAAAAGATGGCCAATGCTCCGACGCTTATTGGGGAGACGGGAATTCCGTACAACATGAACCACGCCGAGGCCTTTGAGACTGGTGACTTCTCCGCACAAGTGGAGGCTTTGGACAACACGATTTTCAACCTCGAGTCGCAATTACTGTCCTTCACTTTGTGGAACTACACAGCCGACAACTCACACAAGTTTGGTGACCTGTGGAACCTGGAGGACTTGAGTATCAGCAGTCCAGACACAGAGACTCTGGTGCGCCGTCTGTCCGGCGTCCGTCGCCGTGATGATTCTGCTCGTGGCCTTCGCGCATTTGCTCGTCCGCATGGACGCAGAATTGCTGGAATCCCGAGCAAGTCGCAGTTTGACTTAAAGACGGCAGAGTACGTGCTGGAGTACACATCCAAGAAGTCAGAGTCGAGCGCAGTCACGGAGATTTACGTGCCGTACGCACACTACCCAGAAGGATACCGAGTGACTGCGTCGGATGGCCAATTCACGATTGATAAGCACGAAGGCTACGACGTGGTGAAACACACACATGATGGTAACGCACACAAACACCGCGTGTTGGTTCACCCCACCAAGCCATTGCGATCAGGTCACTCCAACTTACCTGTCTACCTTGCGCTCGCCGTTGCCCTTGTCAGCCCGTACCTCGAAGCCTACACACGTATGTAAGCACTCGTGAGCACACTTGAGGCATGTGGCTCCTTGAAGTGTAATGTCAAATATATTTTCACTGTCATTGATTGATTCATCTTCATCATTAACTTCCACTTCACAACTCATCATCAGTAAACCACTCTGTGTGCGTAAGAGTACCCGCAGCGTGTGGACGCTTGGGTGCTGCGTCATCTTCAATATCTTCCATTATTTCCACATCCTCCCCAAAATCATCAAACGTGCCATTTTCTTCATCCGTGCTAGGCACTCCAAGCACTTGATACGACTGACTCGAGCTCGCACTGGAGCTGCGATGTCTAGGCCCCTCAAATCCGTCTGTAGAGTCCGTAGGCTTGGCTTCCAGCGTATTTCCTTCACTGTCATTCTTCTGCTCAGCAGCAGCTTGATCCAGCTCTCTCATATAGCGACTATGTGCTTGATACCACTGCCGTTTCTCTGCCATTGACAATTTCTCAAACTCATGCGGCGTCAATGATAAATACGCCGGTAAATCTTCGGTAAACGTAGTAACCGGTGTTGGTGGCTGAAAGACTACCATCTCGTTACCCTGTGGGGTCGTCACTGCAGCTTGAGCTACTGCCACATAGTGACGATACATTCTGTCCATGGGTCTATGACGGTCCCCAGCTCCCGCAGCGAAGAAGCTACGTAGATCTACTCCATTCACACCTTCATAGACCTTCAACCCTGTTTGTTCTCCTGCTGTGTCCATCATTCCGTCACTGTCACTGCCACTTCCGTCCATGGACAGAGCCTTCTCCCGTCCGAACTCGTCGAGTTCCACGATCCTAGCTCCTCCCACCTCTTGTCTCGCCTTCTCTCTCGCTAGTCGTCGTGCACTTCTGCTCCTCGTCCTGCTCTTAGTGTTATCCACGCCCAACGGACGACCACGTGAACCTTGCAGACTCAACTCGTCCAGCTGCTCTGCCAGCGTTCGCCGCCGCTTCCTCGACGCAGGACTGCGACCCAGTGACGAACGGAACGTCGATGTAGGTAGTAAAGAGGGAGTGGGGCCCGCACCATGCTGTTGGAAGTAGTTATAGGAGCTTTGTCGCATGGTGCGCGAGTCCAGTTCTTCGATCTCCACAACTGCCGAATCTTCGCGTCGTCGACGCACCCCATGGGTGTGAGGCATTCGCACGAAGAGGTTGGCGTTGGTTGTGCGTGGGGACGAGGTACTTGTGGAGGACAGTGGCTGAGAATTCGTCGCCATTGTCACGTAGCTGCTCGTAGATATGTCGTTGACTTTCCAAGAATTCCCAAGTCAATTGCTGGTCAGATCGTAAACGAGTAGGGTAAGGGGACGATATTCGTTGTAGTAAATTTTGGATTTCGATGGTGACAGTTGGTAATTTCAATGCAATATTTTACTAGAAAACGCTATATTTCTCTAATCGAATGATGAATATTTTCAAAATCAAAAGCCTGTAACAGAGTGGATCGATAAGTAGGATAGCATTTAGCCGCGGGGTATCGTTGAAATACGCAGCGCTGCCAAGTTGTTCAATATCTTTTAAAAAGTCGCTATCTGCGTGAGATGTCATAAGGGATATGTCGGGAAAACTATGGAATCGAATAAGTTAGTTAATAAAGTAATGTGACCTCGCAAATATATTAAAAGAAGAAAAATTGTAAACTATAGGCAGTTCTGAAAATTCCAGAAGCATTACAACATCGATGACTGTACATATCCTTGTATGACCTGACCAAGTGAGTGATGAGATGTCGCTAAGTCTTTTGATTACCTCGTAGCAGGCAAAACCAACTAACCATCCATTCACTTTCCAATTTACCAACTTCGGAGTACCTCGCCTCTATTCCAAGCCTCGCTTCGTGTAACGGGGTTACATTAGGGTGACCCAATGATTGGGTACACCCGCATGAAGTGGACAACTTCATGTATCCACTTAAGGGATACTTCGGATCAGTGGTGTACATCACACCACTGACACCAGCCAGGACGGCTGAGAGCCAACCAATGAGGTTTGGCCAAGTTTATATAGATCAAACTATAGTTAATTACAAATTTGTATTACAGGCCAAATTAAGGTAATTAACTATACATACATTCGGTCTTTAATCTATCTATCTGTTGGTAAGTCTCCTTAGGCCGGAGACCGTGAACGGTTGTTCACTAGGAGTTTGTATACTCCGAATAGCACGCTTCCTCTAAGCAAGGTGCTCGTGTGACCCCGTCACACTTCGTCACATGTCCCTCTCACCAAGGCACGGTTTAGATATATTAAAGCGGCAACTCGTGCAGGACTCACATTCCCAAATTTAAAACAGAAGCCTCGGACTATCTGTGTGTCTTGGTAGAAGGTGTAATGTAACTAACATGCATTTATGCAGCGTCCATTGGGTTAAGGTCCTACCTCTATATGTACCTGGATCGTAAGATCGTTGGCTCTAACAACATACGAGAGACACTCCGAAAAGGTGCCATGGTTAGAAATAATAGCTACTAAAACGTTACCTGTGTCAAACAAATCGATGAAATGATCAGACAAAAACATCGTTGGGTTTAGCACAATCGCAGACGATCTACTCGCTCTATCAAGGAGAACAGTGTATGCGTATCTATTAAAGGGCATATACATCTGTTAAAAGGTTTGTGAACGGTTCATTACACAATCTCTACCAATATTGGTGTATTCCGCAGTTGGAGCTACAACTATAGTTTGACTATATCAAATCTTATAAAGCTATTATAGAGCTTAAAACGTCAAGTAGAAACATTCTTACTTTATAGAATAAATATATAGTTACTAGAACATTACGACATGGAAATACTTTTTCTGAACGCAAAATAGTTTTCATGTACACAACGGTTAGATTTTGAAACTTCATTGGCTATACATTCTGTAAACTTTGCAATTTACCGTGTGTGACCGTGTTTTACAGTCGATGGTAGGGGTCTAACCCACTCTAGTGACGAAATTGAGCACAAACAAACTCGCTCCCCGATGTATCGGAACATTCAAGGGTGTTGAAGGTGTAAATGACGCCTACACACTACAGCTAACTTCAGCACTTCGCTTGCACCCAACCTTCTATGTCGAACGACTGCGGCGGTACCATTCTGCGATTATCCCCCACGATGATCTCGCGGTGCCAGCGACGACGGGGGCGCGGTTCTTGGTCCTCATGTTCCAGCCGTTCTACACGATGGCCGAATCGGTCCAGACGTCGCGCGAATTTGGCGTCCTGGTAACGGTGGTGTCCGTTTGATCACGACGGCCCTGCACCTCTCGTTGACGGCGCGGGTAAGATTCTGCATATCGTGGAGGCGATCCTGTAGCACGACGTATCTCATGATGCTCCATATATGGTTCGGAGCGCTAGTCGCCGAGACGGTGCTGTCAGACCCTGTGGATCGCCAGTATCTTGTGCGTTGGCTGGAGTCAATGGCTTATAGTTATGAGCCGTGCGTGGCCCTCCTCGCAGACGTTCCAGACTGCTTACCAGCGTATAAGGCAAGCATTGCAACAGTGGCAAGTTCCCTGAGCGGAGCAGCTACCTGCGGCACTTCGCGTCCGTCCTCCCCGCCTAGCTGCATCCAGTGCTGTGCGGTATCGCTTTATCACGACTCGCTCGGTGTCGGATAGCGTATTCTTATTGAGGTAACCCTCCCACTCGGCAGTAGTGGGTCGGCGGGCACTATATTAGCGTCAATTGTCGGCGCCATATTTAGTCTTGGCTTTAAACTTGACACAGTGAGTGAAGAATAGAACGTACTTCTTGGTGTTGGGGAAGTTGATCTTGTAGTCGTTTCGAACAGCTTGGTGGGCACATTGTTAAGAATGATGAACCGCTCCTTCCCCTTGGTATCCCTGACTTTCATCTCCACACCACTAGCTCCCTCGATATTAATCGAATGATTTCCATAGACCATGATAGCTTTCCAGTCGTGCTTAAGCACTTTGGGCTAGACGTGACAGCGGAGTCGACATTTCACATGGGATGATGGAGGGACTTGTAAAGGGCCCATTTACATATGTAGGTAGAAGTTACATAGGTACATATACAAAAGTAGGTGCAGTCACACGACTAGCGTGTGTGCTGCTGTCATGTTCTGATCGGTTGAAAGGGGGAATCAGACCCATTTCATCCAATCGGGTGCAGACTTAGATTAGGGTGGTTCACAAGGGCAGATGGGCTTCCACCCGCGTCTCATACATAAACAGAGTTGATTTTACCTTAATGACAAGACTTGGGTTCATTATTAAAAGCTTCCTCTTATCTACGGTGCACGCTAGTGACGGTACCTCTTACCCCGTTACAGGACTCGATGACAGTGAGGATCATCCCATAGGAGTTTTGGCTGAGATCCAGCGTCGTGATTGCAACGACATCGTAGTCGCTGTAATCATCGTGGTCATGGTTTTGGCGACCATTGTACTTGTTGCGCACAAGTTCGTTCTGGGCCTTGGTCTCGATGATGCGCTTGAGGTCCTCGTACAGATTTACTTCCGGCTACCTTTCCGGACCGCGAGTTCGAGCTTCCAAACAGTCGGCTGCGAAAAGCACAAGGCGAGCAATTTCTGCCCTCCCGTGACCACACCGTTCGTTGAATCAGCGGTATGTGGTATAGCAGAACACACAAAA
>PCFV01000634.1:0-18991 GCA_002812785.1 Phytophthora litchii | reverse complement strand
TTCGTCCGAAGTGTTCATGTCGACGTCGTTGTCGGTTTCCATACTATCAAGAGGGGAGATTTGTTTTTAACTGAGAGAATTTAAGAGTGATCAGCTGAAATTTGTTGAACCATCTTGGTTTTAAGGTGTCGACGTGTATCAATCAAATTTGACATATCTACGTTGGCCGGTTGTATCCAAAATTATTTTCTAGCAACGAGTAGATACAGCAGAAGTATGTGAGTCACCCTAGACTTTTAATTTTCATGAAAAGATCTTGTATCATTTTCAGGTGAAGAATATAGTTTGTACAATATATTCCTGGAGCATTATTGTTTAGAGAGTCGACTTTGGTTATTAGCGATCCGATCTTTTGGAAAAGTCACAACCACAGATCGAAGATACTCCACAACGTTGCTTGGTTTACTTGGTAAAGATGGATCAAATGTGTCTCGTCATCTTGGCTGTACTCGTCGCTTCCGTTGATGCCTCGAGTGAGGCGAAGTCACTCTGTACGAAAAAGATTCGTGCACATCGCCAGCAACTAGTATGTTCATCACGAGAGAACTTTCGTGTACACCAATACCACTTGGTGCCACACAAACGTGCATGAATAGCGGATCCGTCAATATCATAACAGACTGCACTGAATATTCTTCAGGTTGGGATACCAGCGGATTAATTTTCAAAGCTTTTCCTGAGGAAAACGAGAATCCGTACTTAATCATTGAACAGTTCGACCCAAGCGCGAGAAGCTGTCGGGACTATCAAGGAATTATCAACGCCTCATTGCATTTTCTGGATGAACAATGCCACATAAATGTCGATAGAATTGGAAGTTCAAAAATCACTTTTGGTCGGTCCCTGACGTTTACTGAGTACAGTGATCCCAAGTGCTCTGACGTTTCGATGGAGACGGAGGTGCCCTACGGAGAATCATGGAACAGAGCATGCGTGAACAACGCGACAAGTTATTCATACAGGGGACCAAATCCGCCTATGAGCGTGGTTGCTGTTTACGATGACAGTTCATGTTCCAAACTTGTAAAGTTAACAATGACCCAAGGGTTTGTTTGCGATGCAGAGAGGAATCCAATAACAAAATCATGTAGGCAAGACGGTAACTTGCATCACTCGATTTCGAGTTGTACGAGAAACTATAAGGAGTTTATAGCTGAAATCTTCAATGATGGTACCCCATACGTTATGGTGGTGGAGTTTACGAACAACTATTGTGGAACTATCGCGACTGTGCTGGTGTTCACAATGGATAATGTTTGTCATACCAACACAGATGATGTAACGAGCTTTCGAGCAGCATTAAGCTCCGACGGATCAGTAGTTGTTACTACTTTTGCTGACCCAAAGTGTGAGTTAGTGCTAAGCAATATAGACATCACGAAGCGCTCAGGAATATGTATGGCTCAGCGGAATTGTGAAGATGGCTACCTTGGTTGCGCTAAGCGATACTTCATCGGTGGTAGTTTGGGAGAACCCCTAGCAAACGGACAAATGAAAGGTGTAGTGATTTACGATAGTGATTCGTGTTCATCGCCTGCAGCCTCAGTTACTTTCACCAGAGAGTTCACTTGCACACCGCAGGCAAGGGATTCGAGCACCCACAGCTCTCGCTGGTACGATTCAGACTGGAACAACTCCGACTCAAGTATGTTTGGGCCGGTTTGTGAGGTCAATGGAATCATTAGCAAAAAAACTGACTGTACCTACTATTATGATTCGTTGGTTGATATTCTTTTGCCACATCTTCAAGAATACTTACTTGAGTTGTTGTCACTCAAACTACCAGTTGAATGAGTGGCCATCTATATTTTTGCGTAAACGCGTTCCACTAAAGCCTGACCATCAACATCCTAGCATAAACGCATGGTACTACGGCCATCAGCATCTACGCGTAATCTTGACTCGATATTGAAGAACTAAAGCTTTTAAGCAAGACGATTACCGCACAATAACTATGATAGTTTACCAAATTACCCAGTACGTAGGATTTCATACTCTACAAATTAAGCAGCCGAAGCAGTAGTACTAGTGCAGTACGCTAGATTTCATACACTTCAATTGATTAATTCGTTAAAGGAAAATTTAAAACGCTGCTCGAAGGTAATGATAACAGCACGGAACTAATCTCATCATGTGGCCATCAGCACCAACGCGCAATCACTAGACTTCTGCAGTTTGACATTTTCTCTGCACCACGGATCGAAGGAAACTCAATCACCATGATCCTTGTTGGCTTAAGCCTCTTGAGTCGAAATTCTCGCTCCATCGTGAAACCAACTGGGTTCATCGCTTCTTCTCAACTTCTTCATACCACCTCGTCCGTATCGAACGAGTCAAGCTCTGACCTCTCGAAATCCACTGATCGTGTCACCTTATCTGATGTTGTTGCTGGAAATGCTAAAGCTCGAAACAGCGCTGGTAGACATTAAAAATCTAGAAACCATATCTGAAAATTGTCTAACCACTTCAACTGTTTGAGCAGAGTATTTCGTATCTCGCCTTGATGACCTCGTCAATTGGGGCCGCAAAGGGTCGATCTGGCCGCTTTCCTTTGGCTTGGCGTGCTGTGCAGTCGAAATGATGCATTTTGGTACGCGAATGATGCTAACTATGTTATTAAGAAATAAATTGATGCTCACTGTTCATGGTTCAGCTGGATCGCGGTACGACGTCGAGCGCATGGGAATGGTTTATCGAGCGTCACCTCGCCAAACTGATGTCATGCTCGTGGCTGGCACACTGACCAACAAAATGGCTCCCGCCCTTCGTCGCTTGTACGATCAGATGCCAGAACCGAGATATGTTGTATCCATGGGTAGTTGTGCCAATGGGGGTGGTTATTACCATTACTCGTATTCCGTCGTGCGTGGATGCAACCGCATTGTACCTACGTTCCGGGCTGTCCACCCACAGCTGAGGCGCTGTTGTTTGGGGTTATGCAGCTTCAAAAGAAAGTCAAGGCAAACAGGACACTGCTGCTGAAGGTGAGGAAATAACCGTTCCTCGACATTACGATAAGGAAAACTCGGAACTGGAAATCCTACTGCAAATGGTTAGATAGGTTGTTCCTTTCAGTAGCCATGGGCACGCTACCAAGCGGCTTCAAACGCCCATTTGACTGAATAAACCACTTGTTCCTCTTTCGTTTCACTAGCATCGCGTTATGAATTTTTGGATTTTGTACAAGTTGTAGTTCCTGGTGACAGTAAACTGTTCCTGCCACTTGTGCCTCAAGCGACAACCGAGCATCTACTTGAATGATTTCCTCCTTCATAATAACGATAAATAAGTGAAGCTGTGAATTAACACCTGGTGGACAGAATTCTTTTGCCCACGCTGCCAGTTCCCCTTCGGACGTGTTCAAGAGGTCATTAAGCGAACGGGTTGGCAACAATTTGTACAATTGTGCTATGGGTTCATTGGCATAGCTCAACACAAGTTTCCACAGAGCATCGAGAGATTGATTTCTCCGACTTTCATGATTCACCGGAGCTACGGCATGTAGAAACGCATTGAGAATGATAAAGTCGCAACTCTCAGACGCTGAGACCCACATTGTCCTTTTCATACTAGCATGATTTGTTTCGGATGTAAGCATGTCCTTATTCGCTTCCAGGTACAAATTTCTAGCCACAGTATTTTTTTCATAGTGATGACCACGGCAATTGCAGTGTCGTGGGTCTGTGTAGATTTCGGGTCTCATAGCTAGACATCGTTCGCAGAGACGACAGTTCCACAAGCAATGGAATGTTGTAAAGGCATCACGCAGTACTGATAATTCTTTCACATCAGACTTGATCATCGTGGTCGGCAGATACTCAACTCGGTCTTTTTCTTGTAGAATGTTGATGGCTCGCTGCCGCTGGTTTGACGAGAATGTGGTCGAGGGTGAAAGTCTCACAGCATTTGCAGTACACAGTAGTGCAAGGTACTCACGAATTAGCATACGAGCCTCATAAGTCTCTCTGAGACGTTGAATCTGCAGTAATACCCGCGAGTAAAGCACAAAATACTGCGATATATGTTGGAGCGCCAGAAGTGTTTGTGTTGGAAGTGGCGAATACAAATCCACAAAATCCGGAGCAATTTCAGCAAGCCATTGATTAATATGTTTGAGTGGAAGTGCATCTAATGGAAGATTATACCTCCGTGCAAGAAAGTGGAGCTGCTTGTCGGGGGCTCGCCATGTCCAAATATCGTTTCGGATAAGCAAAAAGAATGTTGACGAAATCTCTTGAGCTGATTGAAATGGCTCATCACCAACTACCTGAATAGCAGTACGAATATGATGAAGTACTCGGTCATCAAGCTGAAGCATTACTTCATTTTCCAGGGTATCGCGTTGGGTTACACGCAAACGATACGCCATCCAAAACCGCTTAGCTTTCTCATTGCACCACTTTTCCAACCCTGCCGCTTCACGCTCTGCAATAAGGCTACGTCGTTGAGTTTCCAATTGCACACAACGGATCCAGCCTGACCAGATGAGCCTCATGAGAGCGTAACGTTTTCTTAAGGCAAGCTCCTTTGCCTGCCTCTTCACTTTCCTCCATTCTAGACTCTGTTTAGCATTGCTTTGTGTCAGTATATCTCGGTAGAAGTGTCCAATTTTCCTGGCAGCACGGTCTCGACAAAGATTTCGTCGTTTGCGCTTAACCAGATAAATGTGATACAGCCTAGCAATAATAGTTGCATTAGCATCTAACAACTTCTGGTTTCGGGTCATCCACGCACGCTGCATACGGTCATAGCACAATTCCTTTGACTGAAGCATTCTACAAGCGTCATAAAACCAAATGCGAGTTAGTCACGACTGTAATCTTACGATGTGAACACAACAACTATCCTTACCGAGCGTAAGTTTGTCGTAGACGCTGCCGCTCTCGTGTTTGTCTCATTCTACAACGAGCACCTCTGAATAACGCCTGGATCAATGATGCAGCGAGATAAACGACTGGTTCCTGCTCTTTTAAATCTTTCAATTCTTTTTCAAGTTGGTGAGTCAACTCCACGAGATCCGCCATTTCACGCTTATAGTACACAATCGACTCAGCAGCATCTTCATGAAATACACTGCTATCCACAGTGATGATGGCTTTACTTGCCATTTTAGCTACCGCTTTATCTTCTTCAAATATTTTATCTTGAATGACTTCAATATCAAGTTGAATCTGCTCAAGCTCCTGTAAAATATGTTCGCACTTCAAATGGTACGCCTCGCGATCAATTCGAAGAAGATCCAGTTTTGACACAAGCCCTGTAATGTACGAAGCAATGTCAATCCTACCAAAATGAATTAGTAAACCCCATCTCATTGTAACATCACCGTTTCTTACTTGTGCTTCCGGACGAAGTGACCACGAAAGACCCGCTGAATCATCACGGCACTCCTTCGAAAACAAGAGATGCCTGCGTAATGTTTCCACAAATTGAACACACCATTACCAAAAGTTCGTCTCAACTAACCAAGTACGGCAGGCAATCAAAACAACCTTGTCTATTTTCCCACTTCTTCATCAGCCTGACTTTCGCAAGAATGCGTTTCTTAAGTAAATGTCTGTGCAATAAATGTTGTCAGTAAGACACCGTGAAGATTTTAACGAGTGAGTACCGACCTGCGCCATAGTCTCTGAATAATCTTGATTCGAGCACCTTGAGTATTCCTGCGTAGCATTTTCGATAAGATGAGTCACTATATTCAAGTGAACCAAAGTGTTCACCTCAAGTAACATTTTCGCGGTGAAAGCAGCGCTTTATTAGACCACCAGTTAGTCTGTTGACGTAGCTGCTGTTCAGACACGGTGGTGACGAGTTGTTTCAACATTTGTTGTTTCCACGATGGCGCCAACACCTCACCACGCATGACAGCTACCAGACGACGACATCTTTGCAAGTTCTCAGCGGGTGAACCATTCAATGCGATATTGACCGACATTGATAATGCGCAGGTCGCTAGAAATACACCTGGAAACGCCAAAACAAAACTATTGTCTGGTTTGCTTACTGTTATTTCGATTGGTATACTCCTCACTTGTTAGCCTACGCACACACACTCACAAGGTTTGAGATGTACGTACACTGGAGACAAGGTCATAGGAAAAGTTCGCGCGACGTCATGGCTTCGAGCTCTGATGGGATGCTTGACCGTCTCCGCATATGTCCTCGTCTTCCTCCTTCCACTGGGATAGCGTTCTCGTTGCTCGCTTTTGCGATGGCTTCAAGGTACTCTGGTTCCAACTCGGGTTGTGATCCTCCGAACTCGAGGTAAGACGGCAACGACGAACGCTCGCTGTCACAATATTCAGATAAAAGTTCTGAAAGGGAGGGAGGTTTGCGGTACTGTCGTTGTGGCTGGTCGTCATTTTGGGTCACCATGCTTTCCGACAATCCGTTGTTGTTCCCGAATGATGGCTTGGTGAGATCGGAGTACGATTCAGGCTCGTTTTGATATTCTTCCTCGTTCTTGGTAATCGAGTATGCACGGATGAACGATGATTCGGAATCTGTCCGGTGAGCTGTTCTGCCTGGTCCACCTTGGAATTTGGTGGGCATTGAGCTCTGCCAGTCAATCTGAGAAGAAGAAGTCGACGACTGACTTTCGCTGTCGTCGTCATCCACATGTTGAACGCCTTCGAGGTGCAAGGGAGACAGCAAATCACTCAAGCGAGGCTCGGGAACGTACTCAACGCCTCCATTCTCAGCATCATGTGCAGTATTTTCCTCTGCCCAATGTTGCAAATCTGTAAACGAGCTTCGTGCACCATCGACATCATCCTTGCGCATCAAATGCGGAAGATCGGTGAAGTCCATGTCACTGAATGTGTCCGAGTCGGCCACTCCGTACATAGAATTCGGACGCGACACCATTTGGGACACCTCGTTACTCTCAATACTGCCATACTTCTCGCGAGCAGTTCCTGAGCGGGCTCCAGAAGTGTCCGATTTCAGCTGCACATGCGTAGTGCTAGTTGATTCCCGCTGGACCTGCACAGATGCTGGTTGAACATCTTCATTATGATGATATTGATGCTTGCTATCTGAATCGTCAGAACCTTCGACCTCCTCAATCGGCAACTTCGGGGCATCTCTGGGTCCAAGAGAATTCATCTGAAAGGCCTGGAAAGCACTAGAAGTAAGATCTGAGAGATCTCTGTACTCGTGGGTTTCTTCACTAGGCTTCTTCTTCCGGTCCGACTTAGTGGGCAACGTCGGAGCGTAAACACTCTCTCGAGAAGTTCCGTGAGGTAGATTTCGAGTGGCTTTCGAAGACTTCGGACGTCGCTGATGCTTCAACGTAGGAGCCAGATCATTGTGGTTAAATGTTTGCAAAGGGGAGCCGTAGAACGACAGTGGACGATCGTCACTGACAGTTCGTCGCAACAGTGGCGGGGCTCCTATCTCATGATGCAGTCGACGAGTGTCAGAAATTGTTCCTCGGCTGTAGGGTCCTGTATTGTTGCTGTGGCTGCGCTCAATCTCACGTGCATACACTTCCATCATCTTTGCAAGTGCTGCCTGTCGTGTTTCTTCCGTAACTTGCAGGTTGGACCCACGCTCTTCCTCGTACAATCGCATGGCTGACATCGCCAAGTGGAAAGCTTCATTGTCTCGGTCCTCTAGATCATCGCTACGATGTCTTCGTCGAGTTGTGAAGGCTCCAGCGAGATTGGAATCACTAAGAGAAGTGTAAGGGGTTTCCAGCTCCGATCCCGTCAATTGACGGTGGGCAGGTGGGTCTGATCCAGTGCCGACGCCAGACGAGTGGAATCTTGTAGCCCCCGAGCGTTCATGATCAAACAATTGATCAATTTTGTCGTTCACCACTGGTACTTCCGTATGGCGCTGCTGTCGTTGACCACCGCTTAATAGTGTCAAACGCGCATTGCGAGCTTCAAAATATTGCTGAGTTCGTCTCTGACGTTCCAAATCGTCTTCAGAATCTCGGCCTTCCTCATTCTTGTCATATCTGGTACGGAATCCGGTCTCATCACGATGACGAGGGATGCCACCATTACCATACCGATACTCGCGACTGCTCTGGGATCCAGACCGAGATCGTCGGCTGTCCCCGGACAAATCTGACCTGGTCACTCTACCCCGTCCAGAGCTCGACGAGCGACCAGATCCATTGGAGCGGAAGCTGGTCATCACGTCAGGCCCAATGTTTCCAATCGCACCTTTACCTGTGTAGTATTCGTCACCCCATTCCGAGCTAAGCCGAAGGGAATCACCTGACTCGTTTCGAACGATTCCATGTGCACGCGGTCTCGAAGGAAATTCACCGTAATTTGTTGATCCTGTAGTGTACTGGTGCAACTTCTTCGCACGCTGAATTTGCTCATGACGCATTTGCTCCTCGTATTGCATTTGTTTTAGCATCTGCTCGCTCTTGCTGGGTGGCAAGCCTAGTTCATCGTCATCCTCCATGTCATCATCATCTTCTCGAACCCCCTTGTGATAACTCTCTTCCCACGGAGGCTGTTCACCATTAGCATCAGGGGAAGTATCAGCTGGCAGTGTTTCGCCAGAGATACTATTCACACCAAGGAGAGATTTCGCGTTGAGTCCAAATCGTCGCTCTGCCTCTTCCTCCAGTTCTTGCGTCGTCAATTCATCACTAGTCTTCTTCAACAACTCCTCAAATTCCCTATTCATACGTTTAGCCTCTTCCATATCAGCAATTCCATTTCCATCCTCGTTCTCCAAGTAAAATTCATTCTCGTCAATAGAATGGTGTCGATTTTCGAGGATAATCATTGACTCATCGTAGGCAGGGTGAATATTATTGTCATCAATCTTCTTGACTCCAGTGTGTTCTTCCTCAATAATTTGTCCCGCAGCACCCATCATCGGTACACTAAGACCATACATTACAGACTCGGAGCAATCCAAGCAAATTCGCACCTTCTTGGGTCCTGCTCCAGCATAATCCAGCAAAAACTCGTTTCCACACGGATTGCAAACTACTTTGCCACATTTACGACAAAGTCGTCGGCGATGAAAAAATCCAAAACGCGTTTCACAGAGTTGGCACCGCGATACTCTCTCTTTAGCTGGCAACTCCAGGTCACCTAGTAATCTTTCCTGCGTTAGTCGCTGTAATTGAAAATGGCGATCGACCTCTGCAATATTCTTGATTCGTCTCTTCATGATCAAAATCTTGAGCCAATTGGGGGCATTACCCTTGATGTCCACATGCAACGTATGCACCGCATCGACACATCCTTTTTCAGCAGACTCTGTAAAAATATATCCTGAGCGATAGAAGCTACCACGCACAAGACCGTGACTTCTATTCAATGGTGGACAGAATGGCAGTCGAATCGAGTGGATACTCCTCACCCATCCTCGTCGTTTTGTATTCGTGTCAATAAATTCGTCGTGACACTCAATGTAGCAAAAATCACGGTGTCGAGCGAGTTTACTTGGTGATTCAACTGCTGTCCACTTGACCGCAACATAGTGTTTGGGATTATCTGGAGTGGGTGTTGCAAGTGTCAGCAATGTTTTTTGATCCAGTAAATCTTTACCAACTGTCTGTGTGAATCCTGCCAACTTTTCGGGTGTATCAAGCTTGAAAAAGTCGGAAATTTCATCGATCGTAGCGTGAATTTTGCAGGAACCTCGTAAATAGGTGAGTGCTTTGACATCTTGTTGGGAATTTGTACCTGAGTTATCCACACCTTGAAAAACGTCGACACCATCGTCTGATGACAAATGTAGCCATTTCATCGGTCCATCATTTTGTCTCGAGTAATACACGACTTCTTTGCACGCATGTTTCGCCAGTCCTAGTAGATATTTATTCTCCTTGCTGCTTAATTGCGGCACTGGAAAAAAGTCGTCAGGTAACGGCAATTTGCCTGCAATATAGCCATTTGAGGAACTGTTGTAGCCATGTCGTAAGTTGGCACAATTCGTCGAATTGGCAAGTGAGGAATCCAAGCCGTTCCTCCCAGAACCACGTCCAGAACGACCAGAACAACCGGAACGCGACGTCGTGTGCGCTGAGCCTCGAATGGGGTCGGACCCGAGGCTTGTCATTTAGATGGTCGACTGCAACTTGGTTGTCTGTTAACTTGCCTTTGCCTTGCCTGGTGTAACCTAACCTGCGTCCTTGCCGTAACTGCCAATTCACCTGCGAGTGTGCGCACCGAATGGAGAGAGCCGGTTGATACGGGGCTTTTGAAGCGACAGACGAACTGCCTTGAGCGTCGAGGTCGGCAACGCGGCCTGCCAGGAAGCGCAGTCTCGGACGTTCTGTGTTGTGGCGGCGCCGGCGTGCACCGCGCTTGACCTGGAGGATGGGCACTTTTCCCGTGTCAAGCCGCGTCGCTTCAGATTCGCGTTTCAGCCTATGGGAGAGTGAAGATCGTAATTTTGACCACTGACAAGAGACTACGGAACCTTCACTAGCGTTTCTCGCCACACTGTAAAGTCGGGACCACTGACAAGAGACTACGGAACCTTAACTGGCGTTTCTCGCCACACTGTAAAGTCGACACAAAGATGCACTTGCGCCAACTTCACCATGAAATGCATTCATGTGGCCTACCATTGCTGGTCAGGCAGTATTGCGTGGTCTGCTTTGCCATCGTTGCCGTTGCTTCCTGACGTGGTGCGCTGCAGTTGCATCAGCGCCATGGGGTTCGCCATGGAACTTCCATTGGAAGGACATTGCAATTGACACCTCTTACGATTTGGCACAGCAGACGACGCGTTCCTTCCTGTTTGCTCCGGAGGTTTTGCCTGCATTCGTAGTGGACATGTCCATCGTAGTGATCCAGGCGCTGTAGCAATACATGTATGTAATGGCCGGCCAAGTGATGATACGGTCCAGTCGACCGACATGGTTGCCCTCATTGCACGGTCGCGAATGAGGTTGACAAGGTATCCAGATGCGCTCGTCGACAGCAACGACAACATGCAGGCTTCGGGGTGTTGTGTGTCGCCGATTGCATGGAATTACTGGTTTGCGTTGAGCGACAACCTCCTCGAAAAAAAGTTCCGTGTCGGATTGAGTGGCTTTGAAAGGGAAGACACACAACTTGACGTTGAAGGTGAAAGTGCTGCTCTCATCACCATTACATTGACCACGCTTGCAGACCCACCGAGAGATTGCTAGTTTCCACTTGGATACCATATATGTTACTTTCCGTACCAACTCCAGTCCAACTAGACTGGGGGCTATCTACATGCAGCCGTGAGGTTGACGACATACACACTTTGATTTACACCTTACGATGATTCCTGCGGCTTGGGGCTGCTGATCCATTTGCCGTCGAATAGAACAGTGCCAGCAGCCTTGGTGGGGGTCGCTAATGCGGTGCTGCATTTGCAGCTGGGCTTTACTGACCCGTTCTCGCCCATGTACTGGGGAGACCCGCAGTGGTCGCAGAATCCAGGACCACGTCTGGGCGAGCTGACCACCGATGCGATGTCAGAGGTTGCCTTGCTTCCTCGTGCCTCGTCAATCGGGACCCACTCGCCCTGAGACGTTTCCATCAGCTCAACATCCTCTCCCGCAGTTTGGTCGAGTGCTTTGTTTGCACGGAGGCGATCCTGCTTCTTACGCTCAGCAGCGTGGTCAAGCTGTTGCTGTCGCTGCTTCTGGAGGTACCGTTCCTTTGCCGCAATAGATGACTGAGAGTCGATTGACAAATGGTCGCTTCTCGGTGGCTCGTCGTCGCGCGGCTGCTGGTGATGGCGACGCATATTTTCTAGCTCCTTCTGCCTGTGCTGAATCTGCTGAAGCACTGACGCGTTGGGCTGACGCTGCTTGGTAGAAACCGATTGGCGGATTGGCAAATCAAGAGACTGTTGTCGACGACGAGCTTGTTCCTCTTGATACTGGGCCATCTCCTCGAAATCCGATTGCTGGCGGCGACGTGCCTGTTCCTCCTGATACCGAGCCTGCTCTTCGAACTCTTGCATCTGCTGCCGTTGTTCGGGGTTATAGTTATGTTTTTGGTGCTGAACCTCGTTCGTGGACTCCTGCTTCCAATGGTTGAATAAATCAACCTTCTCCTGTTTCTTAGCAGCCGATGTTACCACCTGCTGCTGTTGAGTTTGATGCGTTTTGGTCTTCGCTGCATGCTCGTCGTCACTGACACGTCGATTGTCCTTCCTTGGAGACGCAACTGGAGACAAATTCCGTTGCGGTCGAAGAGGTGACTGTTCACCAGCCTCACTAGCTCGCTGTTGGTCTTGCCACCAGCGAGTAAGATCCGTAGTAGTGCGGATCTCACCTAAACCATCGATGGTGTGCTCTTCGTAGTCCGACAAGTCACTGTCACGGTAGTCGGACGACAGTCGCGCACCTGCCTCGGCTGTGAGCCGAACGACATCTTCTCCTTCGGTATCGCTGCGTTCCTGATTACTGCTGAGCTCCGATGACAAAAATGAAGGGTACCGGTCAATGGGCTGATGCCCTGGTTTCTCATTCTCGCTCGTAGAAACACTTCGAGCTTGGTGATACTGAGGCACCAATTCTGCTTCAGGTTCTTCTTTCTCTTCTTCCTGTTCCACCACTCTTGACGAAGGAATACGGCTTAGATGTTGTTCCTTCTCCTGCTCTCGCTCGTGCTGCTCTATTTCGCGCTCGCGTTGCTTACGCAAAAACTGTTTTCGAGCATGCTCTTGCTCTTCTGGTAGCAGACTGGAGTCACGGTCGTACATCTGCATCTCGTCCCAAAGTTGGACGCGTCGGCTTAACTCCGTAGCACGTATTTCTAAGTCGCGCTTGATCTCATCTTGTTGGGCAAAGAAAGATGCGGCGTCGCTAGGTCGATCCAACATAGAAAGCGAACGCCGCCTGGCGCGTGGTGGGTCGAGCAAACCCGGATGCGTAACACCCTCCACTTCCGTTGTGGGCTCCTTATTCTTTCTAACAGGGTATGTCCCCGCACGCGTTGTATGTGCCGAAATGTGTGACTGCTTCGCTTCTGCAGAACACACCGTGCAAATACGCACCTTAGTTCGTCCAACAACGGGCACATCGAGCCACCAGTCGTCACTGCACCTGCGGCATACACCCTCACCGCATTTGCGGCATACATAACGTTTTGATCGTGTCGACATGTTGGTAATTGCCGCGATCGTATCCCTGAGTCCTCCCGAAGTCACAAATTCACGGAAGCACAAGTTGCAGCTACCTCTCGTGCGTTTCTTCGCTGGAATATCCAAATCTCCAAGCAGTGGACTGCTACTCAGTCTCTGCTGTTGCAACAACTTGTCCACCGTAGCTAAAGCCGCTACACGCTGTGCCAAAAAACCAGGCTGCAGCAGTTCCAGTGCCATCCTGCCTTTTAGATCCAACTCGACCGTATACGTGACACTAAGCACTCCCGGTTCATCTGTCTCTACAGCCGTAAGTCCCGACCTGTAGATACTCGCTCGTACAACTCCATGCTCCTTTTCCAACGACGGACAGCATGGCAGCTTCAATGAGTGCAACGATCTCACCCATCCTCGCCTTCCTCTTGCGTCTGTAAACTCCTTCTGACACTCCAAGTAGCAAAAGTCTCTGTTCCTAAAGAACCTCGAAGGTGACGCCACAAGTGCCCATTTCACACCCACATATCGTCGTGGCTGTTGTCCAGACGGAGATACCAATGTATACAACGTCGCATGTTGCACCAAGTCGGCGTTAAACAGCAACAAATGATCAGCAGCCTCTCGACTCGAGTCCAGTTTAAACAATAGTGCAAACTCTTCAATACTTGCGTGAACATCGTCACTCACTGCTCGGACACATGTTGCATCTTTTGCTTCACTCACGTCCCTCGCAGCCCCACGTAGGACGTGAATATTGCCTGGTGCGCCTCGTGGACGGTTTGCCGGACGCCATAAGACACTACCAGGCTCGTCTTGCATGAGTGTGTCCTTGATGAGCGCATTGGACGTCTCATTGGCGACTCGAACTAGGTGCTTTTTCATCCGCGGCTCCAGATCTGGCCGTGGGAACAGCTCGTCCACAGGCGGAAGCGTCGGCTCCGTGTGCGACTTGGCGGACGCGACAGACGGCGGGGGCGCTGGACGTGACATGTTGCGCGTCATAGTGTGCGGGATGGGCATGGAGGCCGGCGGCATGACGCTGTGGCCGCGGTGGGGACGCACGTCGGACGCCGCGGGCTTGGGCGTGGGCCGCGCACTGACGCTGCGAGTCCGCAGGCCGTCGAACCGCATTCCGTCCGACACTCGTAGAATGCTGAAGTGGAGACTGGCTGGATAGGCCAAAGGTTGTGGCGTTGTGAGATCGGGGCCTCGCACGCGCTAAAACGGGGAGAGAGTGATTGTTCCGTCGAAAAGGTGGAGAAGAGACTGGGCGGATGTATGTGCGACCAGCGAGGCCCGAATTGTTATTTGCTGGTGGACGAGTGCTAAAAGAATGGAGACCGTGGAAAAATTACGGTCATTTGAGCGACCAGCTGAATGTGGATTATGGTGCTAAGTGGAACAGAAGATTTTAGTGTTGTTACTGTGTGGATAGGAGCCCAAACAAGAACGGCTCCGTGACTATACATAAACGCTACACCAGATTAGTGTTTTGTGTGTGGCACATGGTTTGATGTAAGTACGATTATTTTGCGCGCGTCCCGTTCCAGACCATTTGACTATGTCTGAGTATGGAGTGGCAGCACGAGAAGGAGGAACTTCTGGCGACGATCCGCAGACAGGAGCAGGAGGCTGCCACACTGTCCAAGCGTTTCAAGCTGCTGCAAGAGACGCTCAAGGAGCAGCAGAAACTACTAGACAGATATCAACAAGCACTTGGCGTCCACAGAAAACCAGCAGAGCCTACACCTCCTATTGGCGAAACCAGTACCAATGACAAAACACGTATCAATAACGAAACAAGTAGTTCTGGGTCTAAGGACACGCCTTCAACATGGATCAAGAAGAAGACAAGCTCGTCAGATCTAGAGACACAGACTGAAGCTCCAACTTCTGCTCTAGTGAAGCAGGAGCTCCAGAAGAAGGACAAGAAAGCTGTCGTCAACCCTCATGTAAAAAGAAACAGATGTGGATTGGCTACTACGTGGGCTGAAGAGAAGCGGAGGATGCAAAAGAAGCCCAAATGGGAGCAGACACTCGAGCTGACAGCTTCAGGTCCCAACAAGGAAAACGTGCGGACAGAGCAGACAAACAAACCAAAGGGCTTTGCCTATGTTGAAGTGGTGCGCAATCGGGAAGAAAGGAAGGCGCTGCCGGGACATGACTGCTTCGAGTGCAAGAAGTATTATGATGCAGTGGGAGAGATCGGAGAGAGCGATGCCATAGCACAGAAGAATAAATGCTCGCGCCATCGTGCACGGTTCGAGCCGTACCAGACGCCAGATGACTTCTGGAGACTAAGCTTCCCGGATTCCGAGCCTGAGCCAAATCACCATCCGTGATACTCGGATAATCCTCAGCTGTCCAGAACTCTTCATCTCAGGGACTACGGCAGCACTCATGCTTATAGATGTGTTGCATTTTTGGGTTTCCATGTGGGGAACATTGGCGTGCTCAGGAAAGTGAAAGAGTTGATGGTGAAGATTCCACGACATCATCCTGTTGCAAACAAGAACTTTGTGGAGATAGCACTGAGAATGCTGGCAATACACAATCGCGCAGAGTCGCAAGAACGGCTACGGAGCCGGATGAACAGCAAGATACTCAACTTGTTGTCTCTCAAGGTAGTGGAGTGGAATCTACTACGATTTCGAATGATGATACATCCTTCATGCTACGATCTCCAACTCGCGCAAAAATTCTTCCTGTAATTCATGTTGAATCGAAATTTATGAGTAAATTAAAGCACCTGGTGACACAGGTATCCAAGATTTCCCAATTCTTCTTTTCAGCACCAACCCAAAAGCAGTCAATGTTTGTTCCGGGCGAGACGTCAAACTAGCAGCAGTCATCATTGTCTTGGCGTATAGCATGTTGGCGCTGACATCGTTGATCTTGGCGATGTTCGTGCTGGAGCGCGCGTTAGGAATCTCACCCTTACGCAACCTCGGCTTTGTTCTGGAAGCACAAGGGACAGTGATTTCGTCCAAGTTAATGCTGTGGTTCGTTTACGTCATGAAAGTAGTGTTTGAGCATGTTGGTACGTTTGCACAAGTTAGTTTTGCCACTTAGCTGTTGGATTAAACATGTTTAATTGTGAACAAATAGGCACAGATTTTCACGTTCATGTTTCACTTGGCCCACGCTTCTCATGAGAGCAAAGATAAATTGGCATAATAGATTGGCTTGCGGAGACACAATGACAAGCTAGAAAGAATCTGCCAAACAGTGAAATCAAAGCATATTCAATATCATTTTGGAGGCGGTATATATGGGAAGTACTTGTGAACTTATGAAACCTCCCTACATTGTTTTTGGAGAAACCTAACGAATCCAAATTCAGCAAGGAAAACGATGCCGGTGAACCGTGACCTACCTGCAGGGATCCCGTCTCGACCTATTGATCGTGCCCATAGAGTCAAGAAACCTTCAGGACTGAACGTCACGCGATTTATTGCACGTGAGGAGGAGCTACATCAAGCAAGGAAATACACTCAATTTAACGAAACTACCGCGAGTCGTACACTTTGGGAAGAAAAGCAGAACCGTCAAACTGGTAGTGGGGCTCGCATTCAGCAGATTAGACGGTATGTGGAGATTTTTATCATAGATGATCTCATCTTGTCTGACATGACTTTCTATTGTGCATCATAGGCTTGACGAAGAGCGAGACTTGCTGAACAAGGAAGTACTGGCAATTCGACAGGCTCGACTGCAGAAATACTACGAAACCTGCTATCAAGAGTACGTAAGCCTTATCACGGAGAGAACGTTCGTTTCCTGATTTTGTGCTTTGATAATGGCAGATGGGAGAAGGAGCTAAGAGCTCGTGGTCTGGCACTCGTACGTGATCGAGACTAGAGAGGGTAAAGCGTCACGATTCAAGGCTTCCATTTGAAAATTCAGCATTTACCATATTCACAACTTAGCTATTACTTCATACAACTCGTTCATTCTCCAACAGGGGCTCCTCAACACTTCCAGCACCTTTGCGTTGTTCGTCGGAGGGAAGTTTTGTGTCAATTGTTGATGGAAGTACTACGTAGGAAGGCACATTTTCGGACGGATACACGAGAAGTAGGTACAGCAACAGCGAAATATAGAGGCCAGAGATGATGGCCAAACCAATCCATGCAACTAAGGACAATTTATCCGGAAGATTCTTGAGAATAATGTCATACACGAGAGTGTAGTTAACGCTGCATAGCAGCGCAGTACCCACCACAAGCAGTGCTGCAACCCATCGAGTATTAACAAAATGTGGACCCATGAGCCGTTTGCTCGTTGTAAATGCGAGCAACGGCAGCAGTGCAAAAGGCAGCTGCACACTTTGCAGCACGTTGAGGAGCTCGTTGAAGCGATCGCTTTGATGCTGCTGTTGTTGGGTAACAAGCGCCACGATAACAGCGGGAATCAGCGCCACTCCCCGAGTAAGTGCAACACGCTTCCAAGCTGCAATTCGTATATCCAGAAATCCCTCCATAACGAACTGACCGGCGTAGGTACCTGTCATCGTAGATGCTTGTCCTGAAGCAAGTAAGCCAATTGCCCAAACTACCTTGGCATATCCTCCCAATGCTTCACGCACAGCTTCTCCAGCCTCAGCAAGACCAATTTCTTGACAGTATCCAGCAGTGGGTCCTGATCCTACAGCCGTAACAGCGTAACTATCTCCACGTCCGTCCACATAACATGGTGTGCATTTCCGCACCGTGGTCATAATATCCGCTGTCACATTTCCGTCGAAGATTCCATGGCCATCACCAAACACGCAGACGTCACCTGAAAAAGCGTCGTAAATTGCACTCCCCGAACTCAATGCAGCCTTTGCCGGAATACACGACGTCTGGATATCCTTCCCATACAAACTCGAAATGGGGTTGCTATTCAGCGCATAGCACTGACTGCTGAAGAAGCTGCTTGCAAAGGCACAAATCACCGCCGCATTGATCAAAAAGCTCACAAAAAGCGCCATCGCCGCTTCCAAGCTGAAGTAAAAATTAGCTTCTTTCACTCTTGTCGGAAACCTCGTATCGATCTTCCTCTCTTGCACCAACGCCGAGTGAAGAAAAATATTATGCGGCATAATGATAGCTCCTAGCATTGCCACAGCCTGCATCGTATTCTGCTTGTCCATTCTAGGTTCCACCACCCCTTTCGCGATTTCGATCCCATCTGGATCACTCATTGTAAAATCTGCAAAGAAGCACACGCACATCGTGGCGATTAGGAACAAGAAAAACATCTCTAGATATCTGTTACTAGAGTCTCCTGCTCTATGCAAAGCTAAAAAAGTGAACGTATCGAGTCCCGTTAGTAGACAACCGAGCCACAAAGGCAGTCCGAACAATAGTTCAAAGGCTACAGCTGAGCCAAGAACTTCTTGGATATCACTGCCGATAATTGCGAGTTCCGTCATGATCCACAGTCCAAAGGTGACAATTGGGGGGTACTCGGAGCGACATAACTGGGCCAAGTGACGACCGGTACAGGCCCCCAATCGGGCTGCTAGGACCTGGTAGAGCCCCCCGAAGATCGTGCTGAGTAGGACGACGTAGAGTAATTGGTAGCGTGTGTAGGCTCCACTTTGTAGATCCGCCTCGAGGTTCCCAGGGTCCAGATACGCCATACTCATGAGCCAACCAGGTCCGGTGTACGACCAGAAGACGGACCATGAGAAGCGAGGACGCCTAGGAGAGGCGTCCAGAGCAGTGTCGACGGTGGTCATCACGAAGCAGATTGGATTATGATTTTCTAGTTGAAGCTTGATTTCTATTGGCCAATCATTGTCGTTCTAAGTTACGTGCCATGGACCAATCGACGTAGGCACACACCATCAGTGTGAGGGCAACGATTTGTACGAGTTGCTGTCAACCAAAGCAACGATTTGCTTCATTTGCACGAGTTGCTGTCATCCAAAGCGAATATGAGTAAA